>JANPWX010000108.1:1133723-1354728 GCA_024734555.1 Trochalopteron elliotii | reverse complement strand
GGTCTCAGGAGAGTGTACAAGGAGCAGCAGACAGGCTCCATAATGGTATTATCTGGGATTCATGGAGTCACAAAATGGCTGATGGGACCTCTGTAGGTCTGTCTTGTACTCCTCAAACAGGGAGTCTGTTGTCCATCTAGAGTCCATGGCTCAGGGTCATACTGAGATTTTTTTTTTTTTTTAATATGGAGACTCCACAATTTTCTGTCTGTCAGGAACCAGTCAGTGTCCCCCTACCTCTATTGGCAAATGAAGTTGTTCATGCACTACGTGGTACACAGATACATGAGGATGACTTTGAACTTCCCTTTGTTGAACTCCACAAGGTTCCTGTCAGTCCTTTTCTCCAGACTGGTGAGGCCTCTCTAAACATCAGCACAGCTCTCTTGTGCACCTGCCATTCCTCTCATTTTGTAACATTAACAGAATGTTATAACATTAAAATTACAACATAATGTTGTAACATTAACAGAATTCCTCAGAGTACATTATGCTCCATCATTAATAAAGATGCTGAAACTTAATTTTTTCAGTGGTCTTTACTGACACCTGCCAACTTAGAATACATACACTGATAAACAGACTGACCAGCACAATACCTGAAATTCTTACATCTGTTGAAGATACATGAGTGTATATGCTTTCTATTTCGGCTCTGTTTTTCCATTAATTTTTTCATACCATTCATGCCTATATTCCACTTTCAGCTCAAATGTCTGCTTTTCTGCTTAAGTAATTTACTTTTGATTTCTCAGTAACACAGAAAAATGAGTTAGAGGAGCTTTTGTACGCAGTTAATTTTGTAAAGTTTTCAGGTGTAACACATTTCCCTCAAACACTACGCTTTTGTTAATAGACTTATTTTACTGACCTTCATTTTTATTGCTTACCACCACAGCCTTTACTGAAACTGTGGGGCAACCTTTAAAAATAATAGTGCCAATGTCAATCACACAAAAACTACACACAAAACCTTCTGCAAAATGATCAATTAAGGCCTAAATACAAATGCAGTGTAGCTAGGCAGACTGACTGGATTTACAGCCTCCAAAGCGAAGTATACAATTAGCTTCAAATGCCAAACTTCACATGCCATTAAAGTGGCTGTACATTAGAAACAACAACAAGAAAATCGTAGTGAATTCCGCATTCATGATGAGTAGCCTTAAGAATTTTGGTGAACAAAAGCTATTCTGCTGCACTCATTTGCAAAGGATATAATTAGTTGTTCTTTCACTTTCTTGGATAAGGATGGCACATATGAAAAATAATAGGCTGTCAATAGCCAAAGGGGTAAGAAGTATAATTTTAACAAAGGAGTATATTTAGGACAACAACAACAACAGATTTCAGCTGAATATATACAGTGTTTCAGAATATTTTATGCCAAGAAAGATCTATTTGTAATTTATATGATGATATGTGGTATTTCTGCTTTGTTTATTTTAATCCTCATGTTATAAAATTATTACAATGACAGTAGCATTTTACTAATGAATTTACTGCAGTTTTAGTGGCATACAGTTGTTGCAGCAAAAATACACCTACAACTTTTAGAATATTCAAGATTTCTTTGTGTACACATACCACAAAAATATTTAGACACCAAGTATTTTAAAAGTTGAAAAAGGTGTTGAAAAATTCATGTTGGCATTCATTCCGTTCTGTGTCCATGTCTATGACAGCATAACAAATTAGAAGAACTAAAGTGAGTCAAATGTAGGGATAAAGAGCCATGATTTCTGCCCAAATTTAATTACAATTAATATTGTCTTGTAAATTCATAATCAAGATTACATCGTAAAAGCAAATTGTTTGATTTCTGACTAAAAGTTACATAATTGTGAAGGCCACTGCAAGGTAATTGTTTTTATTTTATTTCTCTTGCTGATTTTGCGCCTATATTCCTTAAAGTAAATAGACACTAAGAACAGATAAATAGTTATTTCATGTATAGTAATGGATGACAGGAATTTGTAAAAAATTACTTTTTTTTCTAGTGAGATTTTTTATTTAATTAATAAGCCAGAAACTTTTTGTATTTCTTGGAAGTAAAATTGTTTCTGTGATAGTATTTCTGGACAAAATATGAGGAAGGAGGGGAAGACCTGTTTGCCATGCAGCAAAGAGCCAACCCACATTTCAGATAATTTTTAAATTGTTTTAGACTCAAGATTTAAACATCATATTGCTCATACATGAGTCTTCCTGTTAGACATATTCATCACTAGCTAATCAGTTAATTTAGCAAGTATTGGAAATTTTATCAGCATATTTTAAATTATTATCCTGAACTATTTGATTTTCTGGAGTTAATATCGGTATGTCCTTTTCTATAAAAAACCTGTCTCCCTTTTCTTAATTTAATGTTGTAGAATTTCATGGCTTTATAAATTCACAGATTGCAGAGAAAAATATCTTAGCTGCCTTTGCAGATTTCTGTCTTTCACTGTACAAATTGTGATTTCACTGTACAAAAAAAGCCTCCCAAAAGAAATTTAAAAGTCTTAAATTGTATTGTTTGGTCTACAGGGAAATGGCTAGGTTTCTGACTTACCCCTGGCTTAAGGTCATGCTGCAGAACAGAATATCAGGACCGGCTGGAGACATGCCATGAGAAACTATGGTGGACATGGCACACAACCGTGCTGACAGAGGTTAACAACAGCATCATGATGAAAAGCTGGATGTCATATGTGAGTAAGGGGAAGTTATTTTACAGATATACAGATAGCTGGGATCGGGGGTTGACAGAATTATAACAACTAGCAGCACTGAGTTATTATCAGTATTATCATTCACTATCAGTAACAATATATAAAGCCAAGATTGCCTAAATAAATATATTTTGGATGGATGTAGTGAATCTGGGAAAATGTAATTAGGGGCAGGTTGTTTATATAGGAGTTTATTTAGACAGAGAAAGGGAGGTATGAGGCCAATGAAATGCAGCATAAGGAAACAGGACAGGAGAAAATAAAGTAAGAACATAATGTAATTGGGGCTGTCTGGAGGTATTTACAGCCCTGAGAGCAATTATTGTAGTTAAAGCAGGAAAGGAAGTCAACGTAATTTTGACCATGACACAAGTGTTAAACCAGTTTATATAACCAGGAACAGGGACAAGAGTAAATGGGATGCATTCCTTGGTTAGAAGGAGGATGGCTGGGCCAAAGTAATCAGACATCCTTATATCACTTTGTCAATGTCCATTCTAGCCTTGATGTCATCAACATCTTCTCATGCACCTAGCAGATATCAAGACAGATTGCTTTAAAAGGCACAACAATTCGCTCCTTTCCCATTTACAACCCTTCTTCTGCTTTCACCATGTGAGACAAAGGAAAATGCATGTGGTTTGTTGCAGCATGATCCATTAGCAAGAAGTGCAGTGGGTGGCTTGCTACTTATCCCAGTATTCTCGACCAGGATAAATGTTCAATCTCAATTCTGAAGAATCCAGAAAATTACTGTATTTCTTTTTCTTTTTTTTTTTTTTTTTTTTTTTTGCTAATAACAAGATACCTACAAATTCAGTACAAGGAACTGAATCTACTTATTTCACATCATCTGCATTTTAAGGAGAGACATGGTCTCATTTTTCGCTACATAAATGTACCTTCATCTCCACAGAACTTTCTCTCCTATTCATACTACTTTTATCTAGCGTCTACCGATTCAACATTTGGTGAATCATTGCCAAGAAATGACTAGCCATCCAGCAGCTCAGAGTTGGAAAAGTAATAATATAACCATACACAGATTTATCACATTAAAAATATCAGATAATATATAGGCTGTAGGAAGAAAATGTGATACACTTTTTGTTGTCTCACTGTGTCATCCTGAACCTCTTATTCCCCAGCTGCTCTACCATAACTATTAAATTATCTCTCTAGTTCCTATTAAATTATCTGAGATTTGTTTCATACACTTTGTCTATTCTACTTCCAATTCCTCTCCATACTCGAGCCATACAAGTACTATGACTTTTAGTCAGGCAGGAGGCTGACTGCTCTGCAGATAATCTGGGAATTCCAGTTTACATACGGACTTATTGGCTGCACAATGTCAAGCAAAATGGAGTCTGGTAACAGCCTCATTTTATCTGCCTATCAAGGGAATTGATAGGATTTATTTTCATTTAGTTAGACACTGTTTTCACAAAAAAATCATATTTTTGACACTTTAGACTGTCAAATTTGGTTGAAATCAGCTAGAATCCATCCATTAAGAGTATTAAGAGGAATAGCTAGTGGAGACAAAGAAAGTTTACAGTTGCTTATGTCTTTGTTATCTGACAACTGTTCCAAATGTTTGCTTTTTTAAAGACATGCAGATAATGCATTGTAATTCATGATCTGCAGTGACTGGACCTAATGGTTCTCAGGTATGACTGTGAGAAGAAAAGTCTTCACAGGCACCAAAGGATCTATATTGCTGATAGTAGAAAGAAACTCCCCTATGCACACCAAAATTAAAACAAAGAAACAAACAAAACCAAAGGAAAAAAATAAAACCTGTTAATAAATAAAAGCACTAAAACCCCTTAAATTTATTTTAACTATAAGAATAGATTTCCATATATTCTTAATAGATGAAATTTTTAATAGTTCAACTCACTGGGATTAAGCCTTGAAAAGAGACATCAGCAACAATAAAACATCAGAGGACATGAGGGCCCAGTTATATAATGCCACCGATTTGGAATTTTGAGATACTGGTCAACACAAAGAAGTGTCTGGGTTTCTAAGCTAACTAGGGATGCATGTGACATGTGAAGGATGGATTAAGAAAGCATGGATGCCCACTTGATAGTGGTTGGAACATCACTTTCTAAAGTAGGATATTTACATGATGAGTTACATTGACTGGCATCAAAAATGGATAACAAAGGTGTTATCAAAAGGTGTAATGTAGACATAAAAGAAAATTGGACTTCTTTAGGAGCACTGGCATTTATAATCATTGTCTAAATATTCCATTAATCATTTAATGATAGTAAATTAAGATTTTAAAATATGAAAAGAAAATTCTGACCTTATGTGACTCTAACTTTTTTTAAAGTAGGAGATTAGTTATTCACATAGTGTATTTCCAACTCTGCATTAATTTTTTTTCATACCTGAGTCAAATGCTCTGCTCAAACCTTCATTTTTTTACATATTCTGTGGAGCGTAAGACTTAAGCTTTCTTTAAAAAGGTAAAAAGTACAATTGCACTTTGCAGAATACAAGGCACGGCTTAAAATAATGTAGAACATATCTCCACAGTAGTCCAGAGACAGATTTAAGCAACCTGTGCTCCAACACATCAAGTTTCAAGAAAATACTGATTCAAAATCACTTCAACCTCTCAGAAGTAAGGCATCTGACCCTTACAATTCCTACACAAATAGACACTAGAACACCAAAAAACATCCTGCCCCGCTAGAGTGGAGTCCAAGAGAGACAGACTGACTTGAACGGGTAGAATTACCCACAGAAAAATGAAGCTGTTCTCATTTACATCATTAACTGACTTTTGAATTCCAGAATCTGGGGACATTTTGATCAATGCAGTGCTTCAGAAAGCAGAGTGTGATTACATCTGTGCTTAATATTTGCCTTCCTATTTTGTAATTAACTATGTTTTGATTTCATTTTCTTGATTAAAAGTACATGCTTTTTAGTTTTGCTTCATTCCCTCAGTACCCATCCTCCTATAAATGAGGCAAAATTACAGAAAACTTATGAAGTTGTCAAATAAATTAAATAGTTAAAAAAAACCCACAAAACCCCCAATAAATCCTACACAAAACAAATTAAATTGAATAAAAAACCCACAGGAAATAAACAAAAAAAAACTCAAAAAAATCACACACACACAGATATATATCTTGATCTTGGTTTTCAGGTATTACTGTTGTAAAGTGGTCTAGTCAGTCAGTGTAGAATGAGACGTTGACCAAACCCCAGTTGATTACAATGGAGGAAATATGCAAATAAATTCATTTAATGCAAGTGACCAACATGTAAAATGAGCCAACAAAAAAGCAGGAGACACTGTCCCTCTTCTGACTTCTGGAAGTGACGTGAAGAAGTGGTTGATGAGAAAGAAAAAAACCAGCTAGAAGATAGTCAAAACTAAAGCTAAATTGTCTTTTCTCAAAAATCTTGATAATATAACAGCAATTGTTATCACGTATTAAGGTAAAACAGAGAAACTGCAGATGTGGCTTCAGAAAGAGCAGCAAAAATGTAGTTGGTTATGCCTCAAGCAAAGTGTGTGCCATTACAGATTTCTATGTGAAAAGTTTTTTTTTTCCCCTTACTATTAATTATCCTTCCACAATAGCAAATTAGATTACCAGGCACCAGGCTATTACCAGGCTATTACCAGGCTATTATTTAAATATCAACACACTGACTTTCTTAATTTATAGACAAGCCAGAGATTCAATTTCATTTATTTACACAGGAAAGATATTACCAGTATGTGTTAGGAATACGTGGAATCTGTTCAACACTTACAGTTTTCTGCAATCACTACATAAAAGTCTTTAATTATTCCTTTATTGCTTTCACTTTTGAATGCTACCTTCATTCTAAAGAGTAGATAACATTATCCAACTGAAGAAGTTAGCAAAAATTTCCTTAATTTTCTTTACATTTTAATGCAAAACTGTTGACAAATTTTCCCAAGAAGATAGGGATGGGACAGGAGAAACACTTCTGATACCTGAAACATCACTTCCAGTTTCTGAACAATTTTCTTCTCAAATTGAACTACAGAAGCAACACAGATTTAACATACAACATTTTGGTTTTCTAAACCTTAATCTAGATGTGAGCATAATGGACAGGACACACATTAAACTAAAGCTCTATACAACCTCAGTATAAACGGTGATTTTCTGAGAGCTGAGAGATGCTCCATACCTGGAAACATTCAAGGTTAGGTTGAATGTGGCTCTGAGCAACCTGATCTAGTTTAAGATGCCCCTGCTCTTTGATATGGGGTTGGAGTAGATGGCAATTGAAGGTCCCTTCCAATCCAAACCACTCTATGATTCCGTGATTCTTTAACTTAAATTTCATACTAAAGTTTCAGCAAACACTTTCCTGCCAGCTCAGACTTTTAACTCCCCAAAAAAGAGAAAGTCAAAGTTTTTTGTGGAAAAAATATTAAAGTTCTTATGACCTCTTCACATATGACGTTGATCCTGGGCGGCATCAAAAGAGGTGTGACCAGCAGGGAAAGGGAGGTAATTCTCTCCCTCGACTCTGTTCTTGTGAGACCACACTTGGAGTACTGCATCCAGCTCTGGAGCCCTTAACAGAAGAAAAACTTGGACCTATCGGAACAACAAGTCCAGAATAAAGCCACGAAATTGATATGAGACTAGAGCACCTGTCCTATGAGGACAGGCTGAGCATGGAGAAGGCTCCAAGGAGACCTTAAGGCATATTTAAATGCCGTATATTCCTTCCCATATTTAAATGGGGCCCACGAGATAGTTGGAGAGGGACTTTTCATAAGGATATGAAGTGATAGGACAAGAGAGAATGGCTTCATATTGAAAGAGGGTGGATTTGGATTAGCTATTAGGAAGAATTTCTTTGTATGAAGGTGATGAGGTACTAGAACAGATTACCCAGAGAAGCTGTGGTTGCCCTACCCATGAAATTATTCAGGACTAGGCTGGATGAGACTTTGAGCAACCTCATCTAGTAGAAGAGGTCCTCTGCCAATGGCAGGGGGATTGGAACAACATCTTCAAGTCCCTTCAAACCAAACCATTCTAAGATTCTATGAAAACTGGGGTTTCACATTTGAATTTGAAGTGATCTTTTACAATTATGTTTTTATTTTTCCAAATATGAATAAGGATTAGAACAAAACCTCTTCTCTAATTATTGCTTTAAAAATTATCACATAAAAAGAATATATTAATGGTTTTGTTAGTTTATGTTGTAGTAGGAAAAAAATAAAACAAAAACCCCATATGCTTTTAAATTATATATTTTCTTTCTTCTCTACTACTGAATGAAGAACATGAAAACATATTTTTTTAAAAAAAATCAACTGGAAATATATATATCTGGGATTATTTTGTGTGGCTAAAAAAAATTCATTGACACTATTACATGAACTTTGACAGACCTCCAATAATTGACCTGAATGCTCAATAAAGATACTGAAATATTGTATACATGATAAATATTTTCCTCAGTAGCTGGGGGAGAGAGAAAGAGAGTGCAATCCTTTATGTTGTTTCGGGTGTACTATGAATAGAACCAAATGAATTCTCCATGAATACATTCATATTATACTGTAAAATGCAATCATATGACAAATGTCTAGGAAAAAGTGCTTGGTAGAAAATCGTCAACAGATAGACTTTTGAAATAGGTAGGATACATTGCATATTTTACCACTAGCAAAATTGCTATAATTAGAAAGTAAAACTCATGACTTGGTATGCATAATATTATATCTGTATTGATACACAGAAAAGGATTTTTTCATTTAAACTTTAAAAAAAATATTATTTTGTGCATTATACAATATAATGAAATATGTGTCACTGCAAAAGCAATCAGCTTAGACAGCTCATTAATCTTTCTCATACAAATATTGTGATCCCTCTATCTTTCCTCAACTATTTCTGTGTGTATGATTTAAAGATCAAAGAAATGATAACTAGTTTCCATGACAGCTTGAGATACAATGTGTTCTGCAATATGATGAACAATTAAATTCTGATTTAATTTCCTTTATTATTTTATGGTAACATAACATTAACAAAATAAATATGCTCTGATTGTGCTGTGTGGGGGAAGCAGTTTCCTGCCTTAGCACCACATTCACATATTTTCTGAAACTTACCAGATTTCCACTAGTCTAAATAATTAGTACTGACACAGTATACTTTCACAGAGCTTAAAATTATATCTCCACAGCCCTCATTTTGTAATCATACCCAAACCAACCCTTATGGAGACATCTTGTGCAAGCAATGCAGCTGCAGTTCTCCCTGGGTATGTTAGAAGACTCTTAAATTGCCTCAAGTATTTGAGTCAGCTTGTTCAGAATTTGCTAGTTTGGATATTTCCAAGTGGCCCTACTATGCTAAATGCTCTGAAAGAAATATTTCCATTATATTTAGAAGACTTTGGTCTAAAGCCTGAACAATGTGTAACAATTGTTTACAAGCATACAAGCATACAAATGATACAAGCTGCATGTAAACTCATATTTTATTTTATTCTTAATATATTAAACTCTAACATGTTTGTTAAGATCAAGTCCCTTGTTTGATTTGGAAGGCTGGGATGACAATCTGAAGTTGTCAGTATTTATTGCAGAGATGTTTCTGAGCTTTTGGGGGTCATTCCCTTTGGATATATTAAATTTTTTCTCTTTAGATATAATACACAGACTGTGTCATCATCTGCAGATGTACTGAGAGTATGCTCTCCCTATTCTGGAAAAAAAAATTAGTTGAAAATTTGTTAGCATAAAGGCATAGACAACTAGTATAAAAACTGCATCCTAAATAGAAAAAATGTGTCTAACAAAGTGAAATTTGTATCTTCCACATGCATAACTATATGTTGTGTGACTATCTTCCAGATTCTTTGATAACTCTATTTGTAGTTACCAATACACAGACAGTAAAACTCATTCACAAGTTTTCATTTGAAAATGGAAACAGTGTCCAGTACTTTATTTTCACTCTTCTCAGGAAAAGATATTGAAGTTATAAATGCTATGAAATGGGTAACTTCCTTTACTGGAGGATATAAAGGATTCTTTTGTCTACAGCAGCAGTGACAATGTGAGCTCCTTAGGTAAAACTGGTTTACAAGGTTTTCTCAGGTCAAGTGTTATAAAAACAGTCACTGAGAGCTAAAAGCACTCGATGCTCTATCCTATAATCTTTTTAGCTGTAATTATGCTTAATTTCACTATTTTGTTCCATGAAGAAAACCGTGAAAGTAATCAGTAGTTTTCAATATATCTCAAAACTCAAGTGCTCTGTAAAGAAAGGTCAGAACATCTTTGCCCAAAGGAGTCTCTGCTCACTTCAGGTGTTGTTCAATTTGTATGTTAATATACAAAAACACTAGAACTTTTCACCTACTCTTTTCTCAGCTCACTTTCCTTGGGTAGTTTGGACTAAATAGCTGACATATGCCACAGCAAGTATTGCAGGAAACAATTACATTTCAAGCTATGACTAGATAGAATGTAGATGTCATAAGGACTTTAAATATGTACACAAAGTGAACTTAATTACTTACTCAGTACTTTAAACATAATTAGTCAAACTTACTATATACTTCAATGAGGATAAATAGATAAATTAAAATTCTGTTTATTTATTTTTTTGGCCCACTGTGCTTCATTAAGCATCATCAATAATCAAAGTAAGGCTTAAGTGTCAAAGACAGAATTTTCAAAAGCACAGAAATCAAGTAATTTATATACAGAGGGACAGACACATAATTGAAACTGAAATTACCACAAATCTACACAAACAAATACACTCTTTACATAACAGAGTTTACAAGTGCTTAGGGTTTAGCTTTTTGGTTTTGAGAGGGTTTCCTTACACAACTCAAAGAAGAAATCACATTAAACCTGAAGAGCTCAGCTTTATCACATTTTGGGATATCCCATCTGACACTTACATATACAACTCAAAAAATGCAGTAATCCTTCCACAATTAAGGGATCTTTACTAAGAGGGGTCCAAGAAAGTTTTTAATTTTATCTATTTAACTGTTTAAATTGCAACAACCCCCACCCCAAATCAGTGAATGTCTGTCTTCCAAGGAAACATAGTACACATGTACACATGTACACATTCCAAACCTGGATCCAAATAAGCAATTAAAATAAAACTGCCAGAGGCTTACTTGATCATAGTGATGTAATCTAAGAAAAAAACCCAAAGCACATGCTGCCTTCCCAAAAACTCCACCAAACTAAACAAGTTTTTTCAGACTCCTTGATATTTTGAATCAGATTTCAAAATGATAATTGGTTTCAGTTGAAATATTATTTTAAAATAAGAAATCTGATTTCATGTGCTCAACTAGATCTGAAAGGATAGATAATTTCTGATATAAATATTCTGAGATACTGTATTAACTTGTCATTAGTTCAGTATTATATGTGTATTTCAGTCCTTGAGAACAAGCCTGTAAAGAACCAAAATTCTACAAATACAATGAAGCTATCACCACTATTTTAGTTCTGGCTTAAATATTAGGCATGGATTTGCTGAAAAATTACATTAAGCTCCAGAGAAACAGAAATTATGTGTTTCATTGAGTTCTTTTACATTGAGTTCTCTAATAAAGAGAGGAAGAGGAATGAAAAATTTTTGTAATTCAAAAGTTTTCCTAGTTGCACTTGCATACATCATATTCTCAGAAATTCTGAATTCTACAGGCAGGAAGAAATGCTCAAAACTCAAAATCCATTAAGCATATGGTGATTAAGTAATGAATTAGGACTGTCCAAAACAGATAGAAAATGCCAATTATCTCTATTCCCTTATTAAAATACCTCTTGAATCTAGTTATGCTTACATTGTTCTAGTAGTGCTGCTTCTAGTATATTCAACAAGAGTTAAACCAGAATATTTTATAACATCAAGCTATAACTCATTACAATTAAATTAGATCTTTACAAAACAACAGACAACCATAGGATCCACATACAAATGTAGAAAGACAACTCTGAAGTATGGCATTTATTTTTTTAACCATAACCTGAAAGCACAGATCACTATATCAGGACATCATAAGCAGCAAAAGAATGAAGAGATTATTTTCATCACAGTTCTGTTCAGAAATTTTCTCTGTTTTTTTGGAAAAAAATAGCAAGCATGGAGTTAATCAACACAGTCAATAAATGCAAGTTTGAAAAACAAAGGTCCTTTTCCCTTGAATCTCTAAGTGCAGCTTATATAAATAAAAATAAATCAACGGCAATTTCCAATAGTTCTTTAGATTGTTGAAAAATACCATATAAAAATCTGTCATAAACCCTTCAATGATTAAAATGCCAATGAGAAACACATTGTGGGACAATATGTACCAATATAGACTGTTGTTAATTGCCTTCTGTTGTAACCTCTATCCACAGCAGGTCAAATTGTGATCTCACTTATGTCACTATAACCTCAGTGGAATTAATGATTTGCATGGGCATTAGAAAAAAGATTCGAGCCTTGAACTGCCAGAGATGTTGTTGTTTTACTTGTATGAACGAGCTCTGTCTTATTATGCATGTGATATACTTTTCAATCTTTATTCTAATTAGAAAAACAAAAAACAAAAAACAAAGCAGGATCCCTAGAGATATGCAGTATCAGCATTTTCTTTTTCAGAATTTTGAGGGAATAGTGTAGTACATTTTCTCCTCTACAAGCAGGTTTACTTGAGATTCTAGACCAAACATTTTAAAACAAAGCAATCCCATGTGGACCCTTGGAGTGTAAAATGAATGGAGGCAGCCAAACAATAGGAAATTCTAAATGGAAAAAAAAATTGGATTTGTTTTTGCCACTGAATGTGTATTTCAATTTTAGGAATCATGCAGCCTTTTACCTCATTTACAGCTCCCTGAATCACATATAGTTATAGAATTCTTGGATTGATAGTAATGGAAGATGAATTTTTAAAGATGACAGATTTTTAAGGGAACATGTAAGACAGCATCTGCATATCCTAAATGACATTTTCTGTTTGATTATCTACCTTTCCACGTGAGATATGCTCTTTCTCAGACTACCGTCACATTCTCATATTCTCACATAATCTTTTCACTCTTATCCAGTCTTTCTATCTGGCTAAAGAGCACAAAGTCTGTGTAAATACATCAGATTTCAGAAAAGAAAAAAATGCTTTTACCCTTTTTCATCTTTTTCTTTGTCTGTGACTTGGTCTTACTAAATACATAACATATAAGAGAAGAAATATGTAAATTGTAAGAACAAATTTGGGATGCATATGCAGTTTAGAAAAGAGGAATTTTTTTGTGCTGTCTGTGAGATCATGACTGTAGAAATTAAAATATAAGAGACAGTGACATGAAATTTGTGTTTCATAATCACAGTCTCAGTCCCTAATTTTTTCCTTAGGTATAGCCTTGATGTTCTCTAATTTTTTTTTCTTCTTCTTTTTATTCTTTTATTTATTTTCTTTTAATTTTTGCACAAACACAGAAAAGAATCCACTTCTATTCCATAACTCTTAGTATACCTGCCTTTTATTGAAATTTCTTGCTGCTTCTGTAAGCCGGGAATGTTCCAGAAACTAACATCAAGATGGATGGTAGAGAGAACAAGTATTTTTATTAATACTCATTACAGTTTTCTCAGGTTTTTAATGAATGAATTAAGGGATGAATGGCATCAGATGCTGAGATCAAACTATGAAACAAAAGAGCTGCTGAACAAGCAGAAAATGTAGAAGAGTTGGACTACTGCTGTTATTAGTTGTACAGGTAAAGAAAAAGTAACATTGCTTCCAGGCAAATGCAATAAAGTTGAACACAATACTATAGGGGAATGCTATCAAATACGTATTCATTCCTTAGGCACAATGGAAACACACAATCATTTGCTAATATGGATAGTCATAACCCCAAGTAGTTTAACAGAATTGCAGCAATTCAAATTAATTGGTTCTCTTCAGAACTTCCTAAAAGTTACTGCCACAATGGTAATATTTTCCAGAGCTTCTGAACCACTGATGCTAACTGGATGCATAAATGCTGCAATGTATAAGTTCAAAACAAAAGATGGTCCATCAATGCACAAAATCTTTTGTAGACTAACTCGCACAGAAAAGTAAATTGAAGTTGAGAAGAGTATTTCAAAATCCATAATGCTTTGAGTCACAGGCATTGGATTGTGAGTTTGGTTCTGTAGTATGAAACACTGAAGCTACAGAAGCACAGAGCATCTAAAAAAAGTATCATCTTTTTGTCATCATTATCTTTTTATGATAAATGCTCAGTCTGCTCAAAGGTAGATTCACAGGTTCTCAAGAAAACTAATTACTGATGTGAATAGTAGTACCTTTGCTGTGAAAAAGTCCACATAACAGGTGTCGATGGAGATAAAAAAAGTATGTGTCTAGCCATCCTCCACATTGAAAGGAAAATGATAAAACTGCTTTCAATTGCTATTTGTTTTTATAAAAACTTACAAATTTTGATAGAAAAATATTTTAAAATTGATAAGAGCTAATAAGGTTCTGCAATTTTAGGTCATCTGTTTTCCTATTTTTGGATGGGATAGAGTTAATTTTCTTCCATGTAGCTGGTACAGAGCTGTGTTTTTGATTTAGTGTGAGAATAATGTTGATAACATCACTATGTTTTGGTTTTTGCTCAGTAGTGCTTGCACTAAATCAAGGACTTTTCAGACTCCCTTGCTCTGACAGCAAGCAGGTGCACAAGAGGCCAGGAGGGAGCATGGCCAGAATAGCAGGCCCAAACTGGCCAAGATATTCCACATGATCAGATGTCATGTGCTGTATATAAACTGAGGGGGCTTGGCTGGGATCTGCCAATCTCTGCTCAGGGATGGGCTGGGCACTACCCAGCAGGTATTGAGTAATCGTATCCTCCGTCACTTTTTCCTTTATAGTCTTCTCTTTCCTTTTCAATACAATTTATTATTATATTTTGACTTGTTTTAATTGTTAAACTGTTTTTTATCTCAACCCACATTTTTTACCTTTTTTAATTCTCCTCCCCATCCCATGTGGGAGGGTATGCTGAGTGGATTGCTGAGTAGTGTTGAGTTGCCAGGTGGGGTTAAGCCACGACAGCTGTACAGTTTAGGAGCAGTGGGGCTCCTCAGGCACAATGAGCAAAACCATAAGCCATCAAACTGAGAATATTGAAGAGTACCTCAACATTACATCATCATACTGGGCTGCCATTATTTACCATGGGATGATAACACAGTGTATGTAAAGATGGACCAGAGACCAGTTTCATTATCATTTGAGCAATGTCAAGGTTAATGTGATTGGATGTTCAAGAGCTATGGTGCTGCAAACTATGCCTGGAGCTCCTGGGCAGCAGTGCTTTTCCTACATGGATCAGCTGCTGTTCAAACAGCAGGAGCAGAAGAGGCATCTGTACAGTCAATGCAGAAAGAAAACAGGATTTGTACAGCCACTAATGCTTTACCTTGATTTTAAGGTAGCTTAAAATTAGAGCTGTTTCCACTAATATTAAAAAATAACTTGAAAGGAGAGAAAACAATCTAGAAAAATAGAAGTAACTTCTGTTAGATTGTGTGGTTTGAAAAAGGAAACCAAACACAACACAACATATAGTTATTGACAATTTACTTTGTAACAACTTTGGGATGGAAGCTAGTCATTTGACCCAGAACAGCAGTATGATTTCCTGTGAAAATATCAGAAGTCATACTGTATTTTAATGAGTTTGGAGGTAAAGCAGTGTGTATGTCTGTGTGTGCATAAGTAGCTTTAAATCACCCCTTTAATGAACTAATATAGCAAGTAGTATTTGGGATCTTGGTATTCTATGTCTTTCTGAAATACACTCATTTAGGAAATTGCATAAACCATAAATAAGCTTGTTGAGACAGATGTGTCTTGAGAGGATGGATGCATCCAAATTCACGCCATTTCCACTACAAAACAAACAGCCCTCAGACACCCCACCGCCCTCTGAAGTCTGAAGAAAATCCCTTTGTAGACAAGTAATTTATTGCAAAAACTATAGTCTACAAGGTTTTTCAGCACAGTCCTGCTGACACAAAGAGTACTGCCACATATGAATTACAGAAAAACTTACACACATATTTTCTCATCTGAGCAATAACCAAGAGATGTCTTTACACTTTCAATGATAGAAAGGCAAAGATAAATATTAAACTGGATGTCTGACAGCTGGTATTAAAATCATGGCCAACTGCTGTCCCACAAAACTGGCAGAGTCATTCAGCTTCAGCTCTTACCTTATTTCTGATTATTTTTTTCTAAAAACATTGAGCTCCCATCAATTTCATGTTTCTTTTTGGTCATGGTAAAGGAAATCTTTACCTGAACTTTTACTAACATATTTTTTTCCCAGCATAATGGAAATAAAAATACAAAAAAGGTAAAATCATTCATTAGCCTTCCAACAACAAAGAGAAGAAAATTACCCCATTGTCTGTTTATCTTGTAGAATAATGACAGCAAGGAGATGCTCAAGGTGCACATATGGGAGAGAAGGTAGAGACTGATGTTAGAACTGTGTGCTTAAATACACTCTGTAAAAATCAAGTCATGTGAATTACAGTTTATCATCTGAATAGATACTTGCAATCCTACCGGACTTCAACATAACCACACACCCTGAAATTTCTCTTCCAGGGTGATTATTCTTTTTTTACAGGCTTTAAAATTCTAGTAAGGGTGAGTTCAATCCCATGGAAGAAATCCTAACATGTACATATGATCCAGTGTTGGAACTAGATCTTGTCTATGCTGAGCTTCACTGCTGCACTTCTAATTGCACTGGCACTGTCTCGCTTTGTACTTGATACTTATTCAGCAGTCACTGCCTTCAGTTTTGTTACCTCTGAGATCTCAGTCTCTTGTCCTGGCATCTTGGCTGAAGTTGAACTCTAGAGCACAGTCTCTTTATTCATTGACATTGTTGTTCTGCTGTTTAAAAAAAAAAGGTACAAGCTGAGGGTTCAATTACAGAGGGCAGTTGCATTGCCCCAGGGGAGTGGAGAAACCTACAAACTGTGAATCGGAGTTACAATATGCCTCCTATTTCTCTTCTTTTTTAAAGTCATTGATGTATCCCCCTAAACCACCCCTATACTTAATTATATACTAAGGCATGTATAATTAATTAATTATACATGCTCTGATACAGCTGCACTGGGCATAACACTGGGAGGGGAAGAACTGAGTCTACCACCTGTGCAGGAGGGGAAATAATAGCTCTATTGAGGCTGTCTTTGACTTTCTTGTTGTACTGTTCCTAGATTATAAGTTTAAAAAACGAAAAAGAAAAGTGAAAATCTTAGAAAGTAAGCACTTTTTCCAGGAGTTTGCTTTATTTTACTGGGCTTCAGATCAAAATTTTGGTTTGAAAAATCATGCTTAGATGTAAAATTAGTTTGTCTAGCAGAATATACATTTTCTCTCAAGGGATGTCTGACAATCTGTTAACACAGTGTATAATGGAGAGGGTAGGGGGCAGATCACAGACCAGATTGTTAGCTAGTATAAAAGAGGTGTTAATGCCATTGACTTTAATAGGGCTACGTCAATATCCACCAGCTTAAGATTCTCTGTATCACAGCCCACAGACCACTTGCGGCTCGCAAAGCCTTTGTATTCAGCCCACAAAGGGACTTTTTAATTGTGGCTATACTTGACAGAATCATAAAAATGTACTATTATCAGTTTATTCAGTGATTCTCTAGCATTCCTAAGGATTAACCTCTCTCCTTGGAAGCATACAGAGTTGTGAGAAAACCTTCTCAGCTAAATCCAAGTTCAATTCAGAAGCGACCATTGGAAACTTTCATTAAGCCATTTATATTGTGATAACTCATTTTGAACACATGCTGCCTCAATTTATTAGCAAGGAAATTTAGCTGTGAAGATTCCACCTTTGAGTATATTGAGAAAATATGTTGATTTTTCTAAAGTAACTTTTTATATTTAACATATCACCTTATAAATGTAAGAAAAAAAGCAACACAATGTAAACTTTACAATGCTGTTATCAGACTGATGTCTTATCTGTCAAGGGTTCCAGCATGAACAAAACTTTCAGGATTTCCATTTTATATTCTAATTAATTGAAGTTAACCAAAATGTAGTAAATATTCACATGCAATTATTATTGTAGAATGAAAGTTCTTACTTATGAAAAAAAGGTGACCTTGCTCTCCAGAAGTCAGTAGGAAAATAAACCTGAATGTCTTTATGCAACCAGAATTGCACTGACTTCTCTAGAGCTTGAATATGTGCCATGTTTGCTTATTCTTCCTAAAAAATAGCATTCACAATATTAAGGACTTAAAAAACAGAGTAGGGCCCTTCCAAGTTTCCTGCACCAGTTTTTCCTCCCCTCCAGATCATGTCTGATAATAATAATAAAAAAAAAAGATTATCACTTTATATTAAGTAGTTGTGGGGGTTTTGTGGCTAAAAGCCTTTAATGCTTCAAGCTTCATTTTATAGCCTGCCCCGAGCTCCTCCACCAAGCAATAAAAACCTTTTTCTTCTCCAAATGAAAGACAATATCTGCATATGAGAAGACTAGAGAACAGCTGGGCCACAGAGAAATTATCAAATATTGTGCAAGTTGGCAATATCAAAGCTGTTTATGTTGGAATAACTTTTCCCCAAGAGGTGGGTGCACTTTGGCAGTCAGTGAAATGATCCCCAGATACCCATGACTCCCATTGCTGTTGATATGTTAAATATGTACCAAATTGTGTATACAGAACACACACGTCAGAAATTGACATCAGTGGGGAACAGATAATCCTCTAAAGGCAGAATGAGTTAAGTAATTTTGTTGAACTATCTTGAAGTTGCACAGACTTCTTGGTCAGTATGGCAAAAAAAAATGGATGGCAAAGAATTACTGTGATTAATAACAATAGTATCCTAACATAAGAGGTTTAAAACATAAGCAAAGTTTATCACAAAACTGCTAAAAATTCCTGCAATTATATTTTTGTCTTTTTTTTTAAATATACAGTGTTAACCAAATTTACTATAAAGACTAGTGTCAATTTTAATTTCCCTTCATTTTTTGCCACTAGGGTGCTGACGTCTGATATAGCACAGAAAGATTTTTTTTTTAAAATATGTGGGTATTGTAAATAATTAATATACATAGCTGTTTATCTTTCAGAAAATTTTCTCAGTGCTCAAATCCAGAGTGAAAATTTGCCAGGATAATCCTAAATTTTCTTCCTATCATTCTTTCTTTGTGCATGCACATATTGGTATCAGTTGAGCCCACTTAAGATGATGGTCAATAAAATTTACATGTTTTTAAAAATACTTTGGTCTCCAAATAAATAATTTAAAAAACATAGAAATATCTGTCTGTAAACAATTTTATGATAAAATTTCTTCTAATCTTGCCGCTTTATACAGATATTTTCTTTTTTTCCTAGATTTATGCTATAATTTCTCCTTGTTCTAGCAGCAGAAAACATTAGCTATTTTAAGTATTTAAGAAGAAACTAAAAATCAAATCAATCAAAGAAACTTTTGTGCATTGTAATACATAAAAAATTGTGCAAAAATTTAGAACTTTGCCTTTCCAGTCTGTTACATTTTGACCATAGGAAATTAAATATATGCATGCTTCAAAACAGTAGCAACTTAAACAAAAGCTCAGAATTTATGCTCACATTTTGCTCGTCTGCATTCAAAACTCTCTTACCTCTACAGGCAAAGACAAAAAATGAAACTCAAGTCAAAAACCCAAATAAACTCACTCAGAATTTTGAGTGGAGCCAAGCAATTTCTATCATCTAAGAATGGATGCAAACAACTTATTCCACTTGTCATGTCAGAAAAACTTTTTCAATGGAAAATAAAGCACTCCAATTTTAGTGTTTCCCATTTTATCAAACTAGATAAAAAAGGGAGTCGGCTATAGTAGCTAATGGACTGTATATTTCTGTATGCAACTAAAGTACTACTAACAGTATTGAAGACTGTTTCAATCTATATTAAACACCTAATACAGACCAGAGAAGATCTCTGGTATTCTAAGTCGAGGTACATCTATTGAAGTCTTATACTGAGTAAGAGAGTATTTGTAAAGCAAGAAGTAGCAGACTGTCAAAGCTGGTATGACTTTACAAAATTTACAAAAAGCATTCAAAAAAACCCAGAAAACAGTTGGTGTTTGAAACCTTTTTTTTCCTTCTATGGTAAAAACTTTCCTAACCAGATTAGTTTCTTAGCTGTATCTGGTTTTCATCATATCTCAAATGAAGCAATGGAAAGAAGGTTCTAAGCACAAATACTGGGCCAATTATTTATACAGCCATACTTGTGCAATAGAACATGTAATCCTCATTTTTCAAAAGTGAATTTTTTCAGAGGATTTCTAGCTCAATCCAGAAATCCTCTTCAGTTTCTTTCTTTCAACTCTTGAGCAATTTGTAGTTTACTGGGTAGCTAGATATGTGCAGAATGACACCATTCAAGAACACAACACACTGCAAAATGACCTTTTCATTCGTGTTATTTATATCCTTTAAACTACTCTGTTCACTCAGTCCTTTACCAACACATACTTTTCTTAAAATTGAGTTATATTCCTTTTTTAAATTGTGCTTGCCTTTTGAGCCAGCACCATTGTTTACAAGGAGTTTTTTTTGCCAGAGCCCCTGATTTTCCTCTCTTTTTTTTGTGACTTGTGCTTTCTTTCAGTTAACCTGCCTCAACAGCAAATTTTCACTCTCTGAGACAAACAATGTCTTGATTTAATGTTAACTACCTGATCAAATACAACACATTTTGCTGTTCATAAATGTTTTCAAGTGAGCCACTAGCAGGTTAGAGGCTCTACTGAACACTCTTTATAGAATTTTTTTACTGCAAATAGTAAACACATGCCTGGAAGGAAAAAAAGCAATATTCTGCTCTGATTCTATTTCAACCATTTTTATGTTTAGATGCCTAAAGCATCTGATATTTATCCTTTAAGGAAGGTCAGAAAGTGATAACCAGTAGTACATTTTTTTATGTAAACACCTCAAAACCTTAGATTTTTGATCTTGCTGTTTCTTTCCTGCCATTATTTTCTACACTCTGAAATTCTCAAATAAGCGTTTTCTTGCACAAAGATTATTGTGGAGTGATGTACGGGAGTATGTCCTCTCTGTAAATTAAGCAGTTCCCATGTTCATGCAATGTCACCAAGAGCAAACAATATATCTTCTTTTAAATTTTTCTTTAGTTATCTCACTGATAAACTAAAATTCTGTTCAAAAGCAACAGAGCTTTCTAAGGGTAAATAGATACAGAAATGGGACATCCAAAAAAGCACCAAAATTAAAGCTTGTTTATATAGATGGTTCCTGCATGTGTCCAGTTGTCTGTATCTTCTCCTTCCATGAATCCCTTTGAAGATGAGGTCATCCTGGGAACTTGTGAGATAGCTGAGGGCCTGCCTAAAAATTAGGGAAAGTGATGGTAAATCAGTCCAGCATAAATAACTTTCAAAAAATACCCATTACTGAGGTTCCGAAATGCACTACACTTCATAATTTATGAACCATACATATTTGTCTGATGGAGACAAATAGCCAAAAAAAAAAAAGATAAGAGAAGTTTGTTGCTGCAAAGTTTCCTGCCTGCTTATACAGATCCCTGGTTTTGGTTAACTCACAAAACTGACCCTGAAATTGCCTGAACACAGCACAGACCGCTGGAGTCGAGGCGGTCACCAGGTTCTATGTATCAGAAATTCCACACTTAAGCCATGCTGTCAATTAGACAGGTCCCACTGTAACGGTGTGTCTTCTGTCAGACATTTCTGAATAGGGCCTTGTTCCATTTGATACTATCCTGAGGAAGCCTTATCACAGTTCTGATGCATGGTAACCTGATAAGACTTTATTTAACACTCTTCTATCACTATTTAACCTTAACATGCATCTGAAATCTACCATTAAAATTGCAGGGCTTTTTTTTCTTTTAGTGACGGAGTGCTCACCAGTGGTTAAAGCAGATTAGCTAAGAGTTTTTATTACAAAATAGAGTTTGTATCCCACAGTCAAGATAAATCCTTGGTAACAGGAGTTGCATCATCTAAAAGGCTAGCTGTTCATGCCTGATAAGGTTTCTAAGAGCATAAAAATCTCTGAACAAACCAATTCTGTGAGAGAGGCATTTATAATGTGTCAGTATTTATTGTTAGATAATGCTTTAATTGAGATATCTATATGTTTCTTAGGACACTAAGAAAATATCTTACTCTAGTAATGCTTGAGAAATTCAGATCAGCTGTTTTACGGAGCAAACAAAAAATTAATGTTTCAGGTTAAAACGTTTACATCTAAACCCAACCCCCCTTAACATTTAACAGAGTATGTATAGCTAAAAATATCAGGAAACTCTTTAGTTGGTTCATAAAATGTTGAGATCAATTATTCAGTCTATTTAAAAGTTATTAATCTGTCAGTCAACGGTACAGGATCAAATGTAAAAAGAGTTAAGAAGAAGATACTTCAGAGTAATCAGATTCTTTTATCTTTTTCCCTCAGAAGTACAAAGTAGCATTCAAGAAATTAAGTGATTAATTAATTGCATGCTTATACAACTTAGGTAACTTCTTTTATAAATATAATATGTATTTTTGATGTACATATCTCTTTATTTAGTCAGCATTTTAGAGGCAGGGTTGTTTTTAAAGCTTTCCACTGCTTCAGGTATGTTCTGTACTGACTGCTGGATCTACAGCCAGGTTATGTCTCCCAGACATCACATGCAGTGACAAGTAGCTTATTCCAAATACTAGCTAGATTTCATTGTCTCCAGTAAACCTCTGTTGCAACTTCACCATTAAAAATATAGTACTCAACCCTTTATTTAAACTAAAGTAGATGTGTTTGTGTTTTTAGGGAAAACGCGCTAAGGAAATCTATTAAAGAAGATGAAAAAGCATGACAGAATCTAGGAACTATCTGTGGAGTTCAGACTGGCTTTTCAATTTATAATGCTAAAATAAAGAATATCTAATACATACATATATATATATAGTATATGCTTTATACTGTATATAAATTACACTTGTATGCATCCACCAGTACGTATATTTATATTTACATTTCTGTAACAGCTCTACAGGAAATTAATCATTAATTTTATAATAAATATAGTTGCCATAATTTATATCATATCTTATGAAAAATTAAAATGTTTTAATTAGTGGTCTTTTTAATTAAAGATTTGAACTGCAATTTTCGAGACTTAAAATTTTAACTCATTTTTCAAGAGCAAAAAAAACAATCAAAATTAGCAAATTGTAGATTGTGATCTAAATCATAACAGGAAAAGAGTAATTTTCAGTATCCATGATGTAAGTGGTTACTAATATATCCATGCAGCTGGGAGAAAGGATATTAAAAAGGGGCTTAAATAAACTACATTTCTCCGACAGTAACTTGGTTGTGATTCATAGTCATAACAGCAATTATTTTGTGATCTCAACAGGCTAAGGAAGTAGGGAGTGCCATTTCTTCAGTTTGGGTTGTGGAGGATGACAGTAAACTCTCTAAAAATTGCAATTCCACTTATACTCTTGTGTGCCCTAAACCACCTTTTATAAATAGAATTAAATGGTAACAATGCCACATCATGATGTATTTTTGTGATTTCATCTCTATTTGGGGTCTCCTCCCACACACTGTTATTCATCAGATACACCAGAGCATCTTCACTCTAGTATTTTTGGCAAAAATAAGTGGAGCAACTGTGGAGCTGCTTGCGAGCTGTTTCTCATCAGGTAATAACCTTCACCTAATGATATCTTGAAACTGGAGAAGGATGGCAAAAATCTGTTAAAGATTTCCTCATCAAAAATATCCTACACTATTTTACCAAATACATCAAATTTTGGAATCAATGTAAGTCATTAATAGAATAGACATATTTTTTAACAGTACACAAGCAGATGTAGGATTTATACTGGATCAATTAAGAAGAGAATAAACAGCAGGCATTTTTCTTTGAAAACTCTGTTTATTTCCATGGGGTGGGGGAGAAGCGAAACAAATTTTCTTTTAAGAAATTATTTACAAGTAGTAAGTCTTTAAAGATCACATTGAAAATCCTAGGTAATAGTTTATATGTTTTCCAAAATGTGCAGTCTGAAACAATAGATGTTAAATGTTGATGATGTTTTATTTTCCTCAGTACTTCAGTTCTATTGTATAATATTACAGCACATAAACCACATATGACTTGGAAAATCAAAATAATCATGTTCATTTATAATCAATGACCTTCATAGTTAATGGAAAGGATTTTCTTACTCTGCATAGGCAAATTTTGAAATCTATCATCAGAATCAAGAAATAATCTCTTTTTTTTTGTTGATTTGAGATTTTTCCCAAAATAAATTATGTAAATAAATAGAGCAAATCCTGTCGGTTTTATTTGTATGACATATGCTATAAATATGTGTCTGGCTTACCAGAAAATAAGCACCAGAGTATTTGTCCTTATCTTTTATATGCTGGTGAAAATACCTTCAGTGACAATTTACCTTCAGGACTACAAAACCCGTGCACATATGACAAGGTTATATGGGTCCTAAACTACAGATTAGAATTTAACTGGGAGATTGAAGCAAAATATCTTCAATGTTCAAATGCTTTGCCTGTGACCACAGAGAGCCACTACACGAATGAAATGTATTAGTTTGTCTAAACAAGGTGATACATTTACCTACTTGAGCCATGCGTTTCTGTACAGCTGATTACTTTGGCATTCACACAGAAACAGAATTAAATGAATAATTAAATAAATTGCAGACTATGCATCATTTCTGTAGACTATGCATGATAAAACTCAGCAGTGTCTTTGTTGTTAAAGTGTTGCCTACTGATGGCAGCAGTGCGGTTTTGACTTGGTTCATCACTTTAGGAATGTCTGATAGAAAAATTTCTTGTGTGTGATTTGAATCTAATTAGTTAAAAGTTCAGAATACATGTTTCTCACAAATTGATGTTTTAATATGTCACAAATCCTTCCATGAAGTTTTATTAGACAGGAGAAAAAAATATATATTTATCATGACAATGATTCTTTGATGTGGAATTGATTCTTCAGGCTCAGAAACTTCATTATAGTCATAAAAGAAAATATCTATTTTTCAACAATGTTTAATGAGTGAGTACAAGGTTTTTTAGCTAACTGCTAAAGTATGATTGCTTTGATCTTTTAGCTATAGTCCTTTGGAAATGACAGCTTGCAAAGAAACACAAGAAACCATTGAGATTGAAAACCTACTGAGAAGTACTAGGAATAAGGATTTTTCTTTAGCTTCAGGATATCATGTCACTTCATGGTAAGAAACCCAAACCTGTGTCATTACTTTATTGTAAAGCCAAACAGAGCTCCCTGTAGTCCAAAAAGAAAACTTATATCACTTTAGATGTAACTAAGTTAGTTTGACTTTTTCTGTGAATCCTACCACATTCTGAATGGAGTGTGGGCAACTCTGTATTCCTATTAAATACTAAAGCCAGGAGATAATAAACAAGGACATAAAACTGGTAGTAATAACTCATAAGGTGGCAGAGACCACTGGAAAGGGATTTTCCCTCTCAAGTGACAGATCCAGCATTTGAGAACTGGTCCAGCAGCTAAATCAAGGAAACACATCTTTGCTTTTTCTCTTATTTATCATTAAACCCTATGCAATATCATATGGAATTTAATTGGCTCTAAAATTTTCCGGACAACTATTTGAAAACCTTACTTTTTCCCTTGCCCTTCTGCACAGAGGATAACTCACAGGAAAATTCTCCCTTGTATCAATAAAAACAGTCATGACTTAGTGCTGAACAAAAGAAGAAAGTCATTTTCAGTCTGACCACTTGCCATGAAATATTAATACACATGAAAAGCATTGATTGGCATTTATATGCTTTTGGAAATCTTGGCCTCTTTTAGCAGCAGAACTTCTTGTTCATTGAAAGCAGATAGCAGTATGTGTAGTTCGAAGACTACTCACCAACAGCTCTAGCCCTCAGTAGCAACAATAAGTGACAGGAAAATGAAACCAAGAAATCCATTGGCACAATGTTTAAAAGCGCTTTGGATGAAATCACCCACATAATTAAGTCTTAAATGCCACAGATGCCTCAAAAGCTCTTCATGGTTTTGTGATGAAAACACATCTGGGCAGGTCCTTGGGCTCTTGGTACTTCACTTATTTGTCATATATGGCTGATATTATTGCAATGTCTACACAACTAAGTCTGTGCAAAACCATCACTTCCTTTTAACTTTAGAACATAAGGATGATTTGACTTTTTATGCCTTTCCTTTTTTTTTTTCTGTGTGTCATACAAAAATTAGGAAAATTAGAGATAAAGTTGCTGGAGGAAAAAAGATTTTTTTTTGATGAATAATTAATTGCAAGCAGCAAAGTAAAAATTGTTAAATAACTAAGTAACTATTGTTTTCTTTCATCTTTATATATGCTAAGTATTATTAATTTCAGATTCACTCAACAGGTTAGGGTTGTTGTAGGGTTATTTGGTATGACTATGAACAGCAGTTACTGGTACGTTAAAGATTTTTAAAATGATCAACTATAAGCCGATATGCTGACATTAATTTATTTATTGTAACATTTATTTAATGGCTAAAAACTAAGACTTTCACATCTTATATTAGTGTAATTTATATTTGTATTTTTATATAAGGCAAAATATTAGGACACTTTACATCCACAAATAGCATATATATTTCAAACTCCAGGCTTCCATAATTTCCTAAATTATGCCTCAAATATATTAAAAACTCAAAATCTTGCAGCTATGCCTGATTCTTTCACTCAGCCCTTTAAGAACTGAATTAGTCAATGAATGTATGTGCTGGAGAGCTTGGTTACTCCTACCTATATCATGTGACGTGATTGCCATCTGGATCTTTCACTCTCTTTTGGGAAAGGGTGACAGAGAAATTTTTTGACAATTTGAAACACTTCTGTCTTTTATATTCAAAACCATTAGCCCAGCCATTTATTTCCTCCAGCCACCTCTACAACTAATTTTTAGTGCTTTGAGCCCCATGAGCAACACTGGATTTGTTTTCTTAAATGTATGGCAGCTTTATTCATATATTGGTAATCAAATTTCCCAAGAAAGAATATTGAATATATTATTCTCGTTTCTGTCTTTTACTTGAGTTCAGCAAACATCTTTACCTAACACTACACCAAATAATTACCAAAGGTAACATTCAGAGGTGGTGGCTGATCAGTACTCCTCTAAATCTGTTAATAATCTTCTAACAGACCTTATATCTCTTGTGCACACAGGAGAATGTGTGTACCCACATCTAGATTATGGAACAAATCCAGCAGTTCAGACACCTGCTAGCTTCCTTCAGGAAAAGTTCTACTGTTATCTAATATTCCTAAACATAGAGAGCTAGAACAAGAAACATTGGGAGTTTAAAAGAAACTCAAGCGTTACATGCAATTTCTTATCTTGTTGATCTAAATATCTTGGACAAGAACCAGGTTTCCACAGTGATGCTTATGTGTTGAATATTCATTGAGGTAATAATGAATTAAAGGTTGAACAGGATAGCAAACTTTGAAAATGAGAGTGAATTCACTATTACCACTTTTTATAATTACCACAAATTATGAAATAGAAGCAGCTATTGCTTTCCCAAAAATATTTTTCTACTAAGAAAATTTCTCTAGAGTAGAAAAAAATACTTAGATTTTCAGCTGTGAAAAAAATAAAAAAGATAAATTACAAACTTTTTATTCCTATGTTTTAGAATAAAGTACTAAATTTAAAATTCACATTTCAAGTAATGTTTTGGATAGAATTTTATTGGCATGTAATTAGAAACATAGATAAATATACAGGAGATGACTACTACTGGAATTTAAAACAAATTATGTTTCTTTCTCCATTCTTTCATTCAACTGCTAAAAAATCCAGCTTCAGGTAAAGTCCAAGAATTAATCAGACAGAGTATGCTTTTAGTTCGTTAGTAATTTTTACTGACCATACTGTCTATGTTGTGTTTCCATATTTTTTCCCGGGGGTAGTGTGAAGTCAATATTTTTAACACTAACATGATATTGACAACAGTAACAAAACCTTTCTGTACAACAGGATTTTTTTTGTTTATATTTTGAATGAGGCATGCATTATTTCAACTTCTCAGTAAAAGGAGAAGGATAAGACTGTAGTTATTTTTAACATTTATAAGGAACAAAAAAGAAGGTTCACTGTTCATGAAGAGAGTCTGGAAGAAAAAGTGCAAACTTGCCTGTAGAAATTGTTCTAAACCTCTCGCTATATTTATAATACAGAAGTCACCTATGTCTTTAAAACTGGACTGATGAGGATATCAAGATAAATAATTGACTGATCCTTCTTAACCAAAAATGAAGAAAGAATTTAAAATATTTAAAACATTGGAATTGTTCTTTGAGTACAGATAGTGGATTAAATCACAAATAGATGTGTTCATCCTTTATGAGATATAATCTGGGGCATTATTGCCTGCTATATTTTAAGGCTTCTTTTTCATGTGATGATGGTGCTGCATTTTTTCTCCCCATATTCTCAGCTGAATGTTGATGTGATTTTTCTCAATTTTTTGGGCAACAGGGTCGAATTAGATTTTAAGGTGTCAACATTATGAATTTGGGGTAATCCTATTGATGTTAAAGTTATGAAAATAAAGATTGACCTCTCAACCTCAGTGGAGCTTAAATATGACCAAGTATATATGTACTGTTATATATATATATAAATATATATATATTTATATATATATTTTATATACATATAAATATATATATATATATATATACACACACATATATATATGTATATGATACAAGGATGCACACAGCTAAATAATGGACACTTGGTCCTCAATACTGGAAAAAATTATTCTTGCAGTATGAAAACCGATAAGAAAAGATTTAGATAACAAAAGATGGTTATTTCTTTCCCTAACTGAAGATTTCATGCCTCGCAACTGACCAAAGTCAAGGAATTCTATATTTTTATGCCATAATAATTCAAACTTCCTTGATTGGTTTTGTGTTGCTTGGCCTAATAATTGCAGGTAATGCTTAAATAATTTATTTATATTTTTATATATGCATATACATCTGTGGGTGTCTATGTGTGGATAAGACAGTGAGTTTATGTGATTGCATATGTATGCCTGACGGCTAAGATCCCAAACAGAAGCAAAATCCCATAATTTCTCTCTTACTTTTTGGAGGAAAAGGCAATCCAGATTTCCCTGGATTGCTCTTTATTATTTACTGATGAAGCTAGAGGGACACAAATGGAGAGAAAAAAATGGGGAAAAAAAAGTTTTCCATGCATTTCTGGTTAGGATTTAATTTCTGTTTAAAAGGGAGAAGGTTGTAACATAAAAAGTTTTGTCTGGTTTTCTAAAACCTCTTGAGGTGTTTAGGAACATTAAATTTCAGCAGCAGCTTTCAGCATACAAAAGGGATATGAAAGGCAAAACTTGAAATAGGAAAATTTAAGAATATGTTAATAGTTTTCTCAATAATGTATGTGACAGCAAGAGCTTCTTTAACATTTTCTAAGGTTTTCCTTCATTTTTTTTCAAACCCTTAAACACAGCAGCGCAGAGGAATGAGGACCACCATGAGCTGCAGTGGAAGGATTGCACAGATAACAGGAGTAAAGAAAGGCATGAGGTGCAGCCTGTTGAAGAAATGGTTTGTGAGTGCTGGGTGACATTGTGAGGCACAGAGTAAGATCCAGACAAGGGGAAAAACGCTAACAAGCCCGGAGCTGCTGATGCCACAAAGCCCAGCGTCAGGGAATTGCTGTGCCATGTGGTATTGCATGTGTGAGTACTGGGACATGGCATGACTCCCAGGATCTTTAGCAGGGCCAGACTGCCTACAGGTGCAGCTTGCAGGAGTAACAAGTGATAGCAGATTTGGCTAATGAAAAATGGTAACTTGATGGATCAGATCAACTTAAACTGTGCTACACTACCCAGTGGAACCTCTGATCGAGACTTACAGTAGAAGAGAGATCCCACCGTGTGTCAAGGTGCAAAGCACTTCGCCTAAAGATCTCCTCTTCTGAGGAAAAGATCATATATTCTTACTCTGACATTTAAAGAATGAGTTATTGTTCCCTCATTGATCTAACAAAACAGAATTTTATTTTCTGTTTTTAATACAAATGTCATGTTAGCCATTGGATTCACATTTGTGAATGGGGCAAATTTCTCACTGAAATACAATAAGTTGAATATAAAATTTGAGGCTTCTGACCAGCTTTTTTTTTTGCTTTTTTTTTTTAATTTAATGAAACCTTTGAATTTAGTCATGCTTCTCCCAGGGAAGCCCCATAGTAGGGTTACAAACATAATATATATTTATATTATATATTTACACATGCACACACAAACTTTTTTTTTTTTTAATACTTTTGGTTTACTTTATATTGCATAAACATGTCATTGTTAATTGTCTTATGGAGTACAATCCAGGGTCTCTGGCACTTCCAGCCTTTTATGGGTGGTCTATCTCTTTCTGCTCGTCACTGCAAAACAGTAGTCCTTTGTAACTGAGTTTAAAAATCCATTGTTTTGGCAGATCATTCATTACATGTTTCCAGATCACTTACAAATCTGAAAGCAATTCCATATAAAGATGCATTTTTTACTATGGTTAGGACCTTTGCTAACATTTCAGGTATCCTATTCATCAACAACATGAATGAGGGCCACACTGCACCCTCAGCAGGTTTACTGTCTGGAAAGAGTGACTGAGTGTGAGCTACCACTCAGTGGGATGGGAACAGGCTGGAGAGTTGGGCAGAGAGGAACAAACTGTAGGTTCTGTACCTGGTGTGGAATAACCCCTGCACCATAGCAGTCAGCACTGGGGAGCTGATGACTATGAAGGCAGGTCTGTGGAGAAGGACCTGGGAGCCCCTGCAGACAACAAGCTGTCCATCAGCCAACAGTGCCCTTATGGCCAAAATTGTCAATGTTATCCCGGGGTGCACTAGGAATAGAATTGCCAGGAAGCTGAGGGAGGTGGTCCTGTCCCTCTGCTCCTCCTTGGTGAGGCTACATCTGTAGGGCTGTGTCCAATTCTGGATTCCTTAATTATAGGAAAAGAAGGAACTACCGGAGGGGCTCCAGTGAAGGACTGTGAAAATTATTAGGGGACAGGAGCACCTCTCTTATGAGAGAAGGCTGAGGGAACTGGACCTCTTTAGCCTGAAGAGAGGATCTTGTCAATGTTTAGACATATCCTAAGGGTGGGTGTCAAGAGGATGTGCCCAGTGATGTTCCTCTTACTAGTGATTTATGGTGATGGGACAAGTGGAAACTGGCACAAACTGTAACACAGGAAGTTCAATCTGAATATGAAGAAAAGCTTCATATTTACTTCATACTACATAATATTTACTTTATATCTACTTTGGGAGTTGCAGAGTGCTGGAATAGACTGCCCTGTGAGGTTTGGAGTCTACTTCTTTGAAAATATTCAAACCTTCCTAGGCACAAGTGCTGGACACATATTTTGGCAGAGGGGTTGGACTAGAACATCTCCAGAGGTCCCTTCCAACCCCAACTATTCTGTGATTCTGTGTGTATGCTAGCATATTTTTCCTGTCATAATGCATTCCTATTCTTAGGGTTTGCATTCATATTAGACATGCATTGAGACCTAGTAAGGCCATAATTACGTAAAGTTGTCAGAAAAACACTTTTTAAAACAAGTGGGGTTTTGGTTTGGCTTGGTTTGGTTTTCTAAAGAAGCAGGTTTTTCTAGCATTTGTCTTTAAAGCATATGACAGCATATATCAGAATTTTCCTTCAGTTCAGTTTCTTCAGCTCTCTTTAAGGAAATACCTTTTCCATAAACAAGAGTCCAAATACATTAATTAGGATGGTAAAAATTCCCTGTGGATTAGTAAACAGTGTTAGCACTTTTCTAATGAGTGTTTTCTACTTCTGTGCTCAATTTTTTTAATGAAATGTGAGCATGAACAACAGGTATTGGTCAATAGTGTCCTCCAGGATATGTATCTACAACATTGATCAAACAGCCTTTTATATCAAGGAAGTTTCTGATTCCTTAAATAATTTCTAAGAGTTTCTTGAACTATGATGTCGGAAAACTTGGGGTTTTTTGCTATTGAAAGTAAGTAAAAATGAGGATTGTTTGCTCCATTAAATTCATTCTTTGTCCTAAACATAACTTTAATCTGTGGCATCTCATTTGGATATATACTATGCTATGCTCAGACACTCAGGCTGATACTCCAGTTTTCCATTTTTTGTACTGAGATAAGAGATTTCATTTTTCTGACACATCATCATAGTTTGCATAAAAATAGTTTTTCCAACTCTGAACATATCCTACAACTCCTCTTCCCATAAATTAAATTTGAATTTTCCATATTTTCGGAAATAAAAATTTTGCTGGTTTTACATTTTGTTTTTTAACTGTGAAAATGCATTCCTTCTTAATAGCCCTTGACCATTTTGGTTTACAATTGAATCTTTATTGCCAATTTTCTTTATTTTCCCCTACCCTATATAAATAACACTTGTATTTTCCAATCTGTGTTTCATATTAAGAAAAAGAATGTATATCAAAACAGATTATATATTCTCAACAGATTTTTCAGAAATTACTGACAATACAACATGATATTTGATGGCCTAAACTGACATAGCATATGCCTCCTCTCTCTTATTGTTCAGATGCTTGATTTGCAGCCATGCTGCAAATCTCACCGAAAGGCTTTAGTGCTCACTGCTTACATTAATTGTAAATGGATGAATACCACAAAGTTCTTGTCCTTTCAGTAAAACATGAAATTTCATTTAAGTTAATAACTCATCTAACCCTAAAGCAATTAAACTGATAACAGTGCCAAACATTTGTAATGTTCATTGTGACTATATTTCTTTAAAACCATGATCTCTGAAATGTCTAGGAATGCTGTGTCTGATACAGATATGCTCAATAAATCACCTGAATCTACACATATTATTAACTATAATATGTAAAATTCCATAGAAAGTCTCTAAAAAACTTCCTACCCCTAACACTATTATTATGTATTATTATTGTATCATCATAAATCACCAAGCCGACTGAAATGGATGTCATAGGCATAAAATGATAAATTTTAAAAACTAGTCCCAGAGTAAACTGTTTATGTTTACCTCAGTAATATATTATGCTCAAAATTACTACATTAATCCTTCAAACTAATTTTTTACTGAATATGTTTCTTCATTTACAGTCTATAACAATTTAACATTGTCAAACTAATACAAAATTCCAGAGATGTTACCTTATTTTGGTTTATAGTTTATTATGCTTTCTGCCTCCCTCCTTCCCCACCTTCTTCTATCCTTTCCTTCCCTAGAAATAAAATCTGTGGCATATGTCCCATTATCTATCATTTTGTGACAGTAAAGAATTCATATTCAAGTGGGTATATCCTGCAGATTACTAGAGTTTGTGCTATAGTTCCTCATGCTTTTCCTGCCTTTCCTGTTTTTAGGTTTCTAAACTTGAGGTCTTAATATATCTAAAAGAAAAATATTTAGGGAAGTGTCCTTCCTCCCTCCCCCTCTCTCTCTTCCCCTCCTGATGGATGAAGGTGGGCGTATTATAGAGCCTAATTGCAAGTGCATCTTCAGGAAGGTTGTCTTTTAGGCTCTCAACATAAACAAAAGAAGAGTGTCTCTCCTGAGAACAGTGTAGAACAAGACACCAAGTGCCTTGAATCCTGTCTGGGGAAGTCTATACCAAAATACTGAGATAAACAAAAGTGGAATGAACTGTTATAAAGTAAACTCTAAGAAATGGTTTGACATAATTCAAAGTGGGTAAACTAAAGGTAGTGATCTAGATGATTCTAGAAATTTCTGAAAAAAGCCCCTTATTGCATAAGGAAAATAAAGATATGTTCTTGAAACAAGAAAGAAGCGGCTAACCTTTAAACTTAGACATCTAAATCTCTATTTAGAGATTATCGTTACTGCCTCTTACTGAGAAAATCAGGCAAAATAGCATTCCATTTTGTCTGTTATTCTAAATGAAAATGGCAGAAACCTTACGTTGTTAAAAGATTAAGAAAGATGGGGTGAGATGCAAGAAATAAACCTTTGCTGGTGAAATTGTAAAGCTTCAATACTATTTAGAGCATTTAGACAGCACTCGTGAGATATGGCAACTCATTGACATTTTCACAAGTGTTGTTTATCTGTTGTTGTTGGGTTTGTGGGTTTTTTGTTTTTTTTCTCTCCAATCTCCACAAAATGACAAACTTCCTTGCACCCTTAAAAAATCTGAAGTGATAACCTGCATAACAATTCAGTCAGTTTTAAGTAAATAGGAAATTGCATCACTAGGGTGTTGATAAGACCACTTGGGACAGAAATGTCAGTGTCTAATACTAAGTGTTAAATTAGTTTTAAAATAATTTAAATTAATTTTAACACATAATAATTAACAGATTTATTTATACATTCCCGGAGGTCTTCAGTACTTGGGGATTAAGGATTCCAAATCAACAGGGGAATGAAAGCATCAAGTTCAAATTGTCACCATTTTTAGAGTTGTGTTTGTCATATGAGCCCAGACAGTCACTCTCTGTGTTGTTTGTGCAGTAAGGAAAAGGATGTGAGCAAGGACATGCTTGATAGAATAGATTTCTGTTGCAAAACTGTTCACTTGGCACTGCTGAATATTATATTACAGGGTCTGGAGAGCTGCTCCTACTCTCTGCAAGGTTTGCAGCTGTGAACACAGACAATACAGAGCAAAGAAGTTTTATGCTGTGCATTGGGGGCTTTTTTTATTCCTTCTCTCACAGTTTGTGTTCTGGCAGTGCAGATAAGCCTTCATTACGGATTAGGGTGCCATTTACCTTGGCATTGTACATGCTCCAAGGAAATATATTCCTTTTCCCAAACAGTTAATTTAAACATTGGCAACCTTTAAGATACGTTTGCTCATGCCTAAACCAGGTTTGCAAATGGATACTTTATTCACATCAGATACAGCTGGGAAGCTAGTTCTGTTGTGTATATTTGGGATACAGGTGGCTGCTCATTGTGCAGATATTTACTGCTTCTATTTACATATATCTACCATTATTTACCAAGGTGTTAAATCCTAGATTTTTTCTGTTTTTTTTTTTTAACCACATAATTTTATTTGTCAGACAATTCTTCTTTCTGTGGATGTCATTCCTGTTTTCCAATATTCATAATATAAGTAAAATACTTAATTGCGTGCAAACGTTCATTTTATATAGACTTCCAGACATTAGTTACCTTCTTACATAGGTGGTCAACTAACTCCCTCAGTTATTCTTTTCTCACTTTCCTATTCCCAAAGAAGACCTGCTAATATTATTTTTTAAATATAAGAAGCAAGGAAAAGTAATGAATAAAAAATCATACACATAAACTATGGCAAGGCTTTCAGAATTACTTTCATCTATATGAATCTTTACTGCATCTGTCAATAGAAGAGAAGACCACAGACTATCTAGACTGCATGTATTGTTTCAAGTCTCCAAAATTACAGGAATTCCAGCTTGTTAATATACAGCCAAAAATATAATATTAAAAGAAATTTTCAAAATCTGATACCTGCTTCTCACTACTGATTTTACATATTTTGATATGACACACACACAAAAAAAGTAGTGCACTGCACTTTTCCATTTTTTTATGCAAGCAGGGAGTTACTGTGCTAGGATTATCACTGGTTTCACCCCCACACCCCAAAATTGTAACTTAACATTAAAAACAAGCCTCTAAAAATTCAATTTAAATGTTCAGCTCATGTTCGATTTTAAGCAGGAAATAAGTTTTGAGTCTTATTTATTTGTTGCCTTCAACTCATTAGAGGGAATTAATATATCATTTACTACTGGATGTATCATTCTGCAGCACTTTGGTTGGCTTCATCATTTAGTCTCTCTGATGAATATTCCGTTACTATTTGATCTTTCTCCAGGGAATAAATCTTCCTGGTCGTATGTAGGACTGCACAGCCACAATATTCTAAAAGGTACTAAACCAGTTTTAACAGTATCTTTTCATAGGTTTTTGAATGCTGCCATTTACATCCACTCCTGCCTGAAATAATTGCTTGTTATTTAACAGTCCCTTGAGCCTACAAATGGAAATATTGGCTTGCTGCTAAAAGCTGACAGTTTTTCAGGCATCTTCAAGGGATGCACATTTTTTCTTTCTTTCCTTCAATTTTTTCCTGATGCGCTATACTTTTACCTTTTAATGGTACGCTGTATTTCAACTATATTGTTTTTCCTCCTGCTTTTATTCCTTGTAATAGCTTTCCATGCCTAATCATTCTAGATGGAAGACTGATCATGATAACACAAGTTCTTTTACAATAAATATTTTCAGGAAATAGAAAGTGCTGAGGTTTTTGTTGTTTTTTTTTGGGGGGGGGGTTGTTTGTTTGTTTGTTTGTTTGTTTGTTTTGGTGATATTTTATTAGAATTGTTCCTAATGACATTACAACAATTTTAGCAGTAAAACACTGTGGAGGTCTCATTCTTCTAAGTTTGATATGCACACACATTTTAAGGTGTCCTTCCCCACATGACTTAGGAAAAAAAAAAGACTGTGATAGAGCATGATTTACTTATAGCAAGGGATTTCGTAAAACCTAATTGTTATATTTTGCTGTTTTTTTCCCATGAATATCCAAAATTAGGGTTTGAGTTTTGATTATGCAAGTTTTCTTTTTCTTTTTCTTTTTTCTTTTTCTCTTTCCCTTTTTTTCTCTTTTTTATTTATCTTTCTGAAAAAATTACTGAAGACACCTAAGAATAACATTTATTTATTATAATCTGTAGAGAAAAAATAAAAGAAATAAAAGGTCAAGTATGAGGTCATTTAAATAATATGATGTTTTAGACTATGAAAAATTAAATAATTTATTTGCTTTCCTTTTTTAATTTTTCATTTAACTCATTGGTCTTTATTCTAAACATAAATGGCATTTTTACTGTCTCTTCTCATTGCTTCTCATCTGTTATCACAATTCAATTATGAACAATCACCACTTCTTTTAGAGTCATAATATATTATGGTGAAACATCATGAGTGAAATACTATCTCTCTAGGTGTTTGTCATTGACTTCAGTGTAGTAAATTTTCACCCTCTGGCAGAACAACCTGTAGTTTTACAAGCTGGCTACTTCGACAGGCAGTGTGATTATGAGAACAAAATATCTTCAAAAATTATTTTCTGGAAACTGGAAGGTTTTTTTAATGTTAAACCCATCATTGAATGACAGAGTAGAAGGTGTGTGAGCCAGATATATATAAAAAATGACCTTTTTTCTGTGTGAAAACAATTGTGTGTATGGCAGTTTGGTACAGAAATAGTTGTTGAAGTTATTTGAGATGCTGAAAATTCATGCAGAGAACTTCCAAAAGCTACTGTAGTTCCTAGAAAATTAAACTTCTAACTTGCAGTCATGATGAAGGTCCATAAAGTTGTCTTCTTCACTTGGAATGAGTTCTTTCTGAGAGAAGAATGAAGATGTCGGAAATACTGAATAATGTACTTGGTGCATTCATGGGCAATCCTAGTCTTTTGATAGACTCAGAAGAGCACCAGGAATTATGTAAAATAGGAATAAGTGATGTGTTTAAAACTAATTTTAAATTTAAAAATAGTTGGAGTGGGATTAAAGCTCTAGTTTAAAAATAATAAATTCAACTATTTCGGTCAAACAAAATATTGTGGATGTTAGATATTATCTTGTAAAATGAATGTAATAATTCAACTTTGGAAAAATGTCACTAGAAAGACATTCTTTGACCTTCATATCCTTATTTTCCTTTCACTTCTAAATTTGTGCTGGAATTATTTTATTTTTTAGTGCTTGTTAACATTTCTCTTTCTTCATCATAGGTAAAATCTAGCTTTAATCCCAAATGTTAGCTTAACTAGCTCATGAGTCTTTTTGATCCAAAGAACTTTTCTTCCATTAACTTTGACAAGTTCATTATCAATAGATTAAACAGAGGGAACTGAAGAAATGTGTTAGTGTTACAGCAGTTACAGGCATCTCAGTAACTCCAGGATTCCTTTCCCTATATTTATCATAAGAACTCCTAAAAAGTCGAAAGCCCAGAATTACAACTCGGACTACGAATACATTTAATACCTTCCTGTGTACCGTTGCCATGTCACTCTGACATCCCTTATCTAATCCATTACTCAGGAAACTTGATGTTATATTTTATCTCTTTTCTCTCCCCTTAAGAAGGAATCAGAAATGTGAGAAACACTAGGCTGCAATCATCTTATTCAGTGCATGTCCTAAGTTCAGCAGCACAAAAAGAGCATGTCATTCTGATGATCTCTCTGTTGTTCTCTCTACCTGGGTGGCATCAAATCCACTCCAAGGCCAAATGCTGGCCGTATTCTTCAAAGTTTTGAAATAACTAGGCCATGAGTCCTTCATACCTGCTGCTCACTCTGCCCCAGTGTGGCAGCTGCAGTCTTAGCAACCGTGATAGACAGAGACCAGGGTTAAGATCTTGGCAACTGCCTTTGTCTGCTTTACAGACAGAAAATTTCTTTTCATCAAAAATTAGAATAAGTTCTGGACCATGGCACCTCTACGAATGAAAGTGAAGATCCATCTCTTTTCATCTGCGTAGATGCAGCCACCTCTGAGTGACCCAACAGTATTCCCTTGGAGAGTAAGACAAGGGAAAAACATGCTATGCTCAGATGATGTAAGCAGAGTGGTTAATTTCAGTCCTCTGACTGCTTTGTTATAAAAGACTGTAAGTGCTGAGATTCTGTTCTGATGGATTTAAAATATATGCAAAGATTAGATAAAATACCTTAGATAAAATGCTTATGCTTCCATTTAATTTTCATGCCAAACATACTCCTGCAGCAAAACACATTCCACCAGGAAATTAGTTCATCAAGACAAAAAGCATGCTGTGGCCATTAGCTGTTTCCCAGTTTCATCTTTTCATTGTCTCTCAACTCGTTAAGCTCTAGATCCACAGAGGTTTTTTACCACTCATTTTTATCTCCATTGTTTATTACAGGTGATCTACAAGTTTCTGCTTGTTCTCACCTGACTCTGTCACAGTATCTTGTACTGAGTTACACTGATTTTATAAAATATGCTTATATAACCAAAAGTAAAAGCAACTTCCTCCATCGATTCCTAATACTTAAAATAGTATGAAATTTCCTTATATGTACCTTGCTATGTTGTTTCTTTGTTTCATGTCAGTTCAACATTGTAAATATGGTTTAAGCAAGTCTATATTTTTTGCAGCTTGTAAATTTTAGCCCTTTTCAGGAAAATCTTGAACCTCACATGTTTTTTCCCCCAACAGAATGAGCCACAAGTTAGAGGACTTTCCAGATTCAATATATCAACAATGTGTGAGCATAGCATGACCCTTGCAAGGAGGGGAAGCGGGAGGGGTCCTGTGTCTTTCTTGAATGTGTATCAAGTCCTCTCATTTTAAGACTTAGTGAGTTTTTCTCAAGCCCTATGACTGTTCATTTATTCACAGCAAATAAATTACTTCTTTCTTAGCAGGAATTGCAAGTTAAGCAGACAGTACATTGCCTTAGTTTTCAGTTGCTTTCACTATTTTTACATTACATAATCTGTCATCAGAAATATATTTACATTTGTTATATCATCAGCTGCCAGGCTTGCTCTATACTCTTTTGCATGTGAGAAGCACTGGGGGTACCTACCTCAGCTTAATTAACTCCACCTGGCTTGAGACGCTCCCTTTCAACAATCTGCCTCAATGCCTTTATACAGGCACAGCAGGAGAAAGCCACAAATCTAGTGAAATTAAATCACTCTCCATAGAAACATCTTGAACAATAGCATGAGAACATGGAGCCAACCAATCGTGTTCAGGCACATGGAAGTTGCAACAAAGATAAGTGTATGGCAGCAGCAGCAAGTAATACGAAAAAAGAAAAACAGCTTCAAAATGGAATTTATTCTCTAGCAAAAGATTTTGTAATTATTTCCACCTGAGTCTCTATTCCCTCTGAAGCAGTTGCAAGAAAGTCATCACCAGTGCTTGAAGAGAAAAAAAATAGTGAAGTCACTCTCCTTTGGCAAATGACATGTACCTCAGGTATGATCCAGGCCCATGTCAACCACCACAAAGGGGCTACACTGTCCATAAGAGGGCTCAGAAGGTCAGGGTCAAGTCTCCATTCTCACTGAATCAATGTCATTTTTTATGCTGCTCTCAGTGGTTCAAGGGTGAAGAAGAGCAGACATAGATGATATTTTTCTGATTTCACAAAGAGAGGAAGACGTCTTATCCTTCTAAGAGGAGAATGCTACTGTGAGTTGCAAAACAAATATACTTACAGGAAAAAAAAATAGAGTAAGTCCTGGTATCATGTTATTTCTAAAAATGGTTTTCAGAAATCTAATTCCAGAATAAAAGAAGAAAATATTTTCACAATGAATGACCAAACCTGAAGTATTCTCTCTGAAATAAGCATATAAACTTCCAGGTTCCAAAGCTACATTTCCCAAAGCTACCATAAAGCTGTCTAACATCTATACACACACACACGCACACACACACAAACATACATACACACACACACACGAAAAGAATTGGAAAAAAAAAAAAAGATTTTGGCCAGTAAGATACATTAAAGGCCAAATTCTGCCAGGCTTTCTCACAGTAATGGCCTCAGTAAGTAGGGCATTACTGTTCCAGTAATCCTATTGATCTTGCTAGGACAACTTCAGAGTAAAAAACTGGTCAATACAAGCAGGTTGGTAGATTTTGCCTCCAAATTAACATCTTCCTTACATTCTACGTCTATAGGTCAGTACTGCTGCTTGCCAAATGTTTGCAGTAATAATTTGTAAAATTCTGTTTTGCTAAATTCTCAGAGCAGTAAATACTGTGAACATTAATTCACAGTATATATTTCTAATCGCAAAATTATATTCTTTTGGAAGGTGTCCATTATTATGAAAAATGTTATTTTATGTCTTTGTAGTCTTCATGCCAGCAGAATCCTGAAAGGGAAAAGGATGACAGGTACATGTTTTTCACAAGATCTCTACAAGTAATTTATACCTAATAGTCCACATTTTTTTAAGTATTCTTTCATTATGTAATGTATGTTTATATTTTTTAAAGAGTCTTGATTTTGGAGTGATATTTTATCCCTCGAGGGAAAATCACAAATTTCTCTCATGAATACTCACAGCTACAAATATACCATCAACCAAAATCTCATATCTATAACTTAGAAATTGAAAGATAGTGAATGTTGGGCTCAATAAATTTTAACTTTTCAATGTTTATGAAAAGCAGACTGAGTAAATGAATAAACAGCTGAAAGAAAGCCTGATTTAAATGAAGGAAAAGAAAACACATCAGTTTTAGTTCAGCTCTAGTAAGAGCTCTCAGAAACAGAATGGTACAGGATCACATAAGAAAAATTTCTACATTTCTAGGCTGAATGCATATAAAGATGTTTATTTGACATCAATAAATTAATTTATAACAGATTTTTTATCAAGAAGTTTAATAGAATTTTGCAAGTTAATGGACAGAAAATTGCATGAGCAGTCCTCTCGCTATTACTACTGTAATGAAAGAAGGGGTTTTACGACAATATGTATATTAAATCTGGTTTTAATATCTGTTATGATTTGTTGTTGTGCATTGCCTAAGGCCTATCTCTTCTGCACAGTTTCTTTTGCCTCAGTGTTCTTTTGCTAATGTCAAATCATTTAAGAAAACACTGAAACACGTGTAATGTACCTACAGAATAAATTGAATATTTAATGGTTCAATGCCCTGACCTTTGAGATTACAATACAGGACAATGAGCGCACTTTGCTAAACATGGAGGCAAGTGGGTGTGCATATCCTGAGTGAAGTATTTCAGCAGGGAGAAGCAAAGTCAAGTTAGAACAAATACTCTTGTCCCTGAAGGCCTGTTGCTGAAATCAAATTATAGGCTTGGACTATTGCAACTTATTCCTCAAAAAAGTCATGCTGCACAAGAATATAACATCCACTTGGATAAGCAAGTTACAAAGAGCCAAGTGTTAAGCAGTGAAGTGTCAATCAGGCAAAGTGGGTTTCTCAGATGCACACACATGCAGCCTGCACACAGATTACAAGCTCTGTCTCACCCCTGGGATCCTATTGCACAACTCATATTTGCCTCAAAGTGAAAACTTGCCAGTAAATTAGTTTTCAAGAACCACTAATACTGCAAGACCCTCTTTCTTTTTACAAAATAATTGTCTGACTACACTAGAAACCCTAACTCTTCTTATCAGCATATAGCGTTGTTTTTGAATGTACCACATCTGCCTTCAGAAGGAGATTGTAAACTCTTAGAAGCCCCAAAAAACACAGATTTAACTAATTTTTCATAAAAAAAGAAAAAAAAAGTAGACGGGATTTGTCCAGTAGGAGTCACTGCCACCATCATATCTTTACTTATGATATAGTTCCATAAAGTTTTATTGGTTGAAGACCTATAAATGCTGTGCTTTAAATCATACTGTATTTCTTGCATATCACACAAAATTGTTTTTATGGACAGCAATCACAACCCACAGTACAATGCATCTTTTTTTTCATCTATTTGAAGAAAGAATTCTTTATGGCTTTCTAAGTTGTACAAATTAGTATGCTTTTGAAGAACAAATTAGAACAAGTCAGTTAGTGTGTTGGTTACCCTAAACACGAGGAAAATGTACTTCAGATTATATTTCCATGTAACTAAAATGATAAAATCATAGAATTATGGAATCATAGAATGGTTTGGGTTGGAAGGGAAAATTATGTAGTTCCAACTCCTCTTCCTTGGGCAAGTACATCTTCTGCTGAACCATATTGCTCAATGCCTCATCCAACCTGTTCTGTCCTTGTAAGCCTCCTGCAGGTGATGGAATCTTTTTATAATGGATGACTGTTGCTCACATACTGGATATGACTCAAAGCTCATTACAGTAAAAAAAGAGATTAGTGTTGTTAACCTTAATGGGCTTTGGATCAGGCCTGAAAATGCACAACACCTGAAATATTCTGTAAAGGATCAACATATAGATTTCACTGTTGCACCATGAATTTTATTCAATATATCTCAAATTTATTACTTTGCCTAGAAAAAAAAAAAAAAGAAACATTTTAACATTTTTAGCAAGACATTAAAAAAACATATTTGTATAATGTCCTCTATGTCAACATTTTCTGTAAAGTAAGTGGAGTGACCAGTGTTAGCAAAGCAATGCATTAAAATCTATCTCTTACTGATTCAGACTGGTTTTTGCTACCCCTGGGGACACTATTTGTGTCTGTCAAGAACGTTTCAGCCTGACAGCTCCTGATTTTCAACAGGGAGGGGAAAAGGCAGAACTAATGGATGTGAATGAGCTTAAAAGCTAGTGAACTTATCAATCACAGAAAACAACTGTATTTTGGGAAGGAAATAGAGGTACTTTGGCAAAAAAAAAAAAAAGTCAATAGGTATTTTTTTCAGACACTGATAACTATGATCGGGTTTTGGTCAGATTATTTTTGGTCTCATAGCACTTTTGTCAGCATTGATTATCACATAAATTTTCTCATACACCACATGAAATACTTCACGTTCAGCATTATAAGCAGGTCAAATTCAGAGCTCCCAGTTAAGTTTTAACTATGATAATTTTTTTTTTCATTCAATAGGAGCTTGTTTCAATAATAACTGAACAAAATTGGATGAAGCCTTGGGATCTGAACCAAAGAATCCAATTATATTTACACAGTTTTTGCACAGCTAGTCTATTATTGTTGAGCCGGGTGAGTGGTCATGAATGTGTTTGAAGGCTTACATATTTTGCATCAGAAGGAATCAGATATATTGCTTTTCCTAAGCAATGCTTTGACTGCTCTTTCCATCAGACTTACATGAATGAAGTGAAAAGGAAACTCTGATCTACTACTATAATAGTTATTACTCAAGTAATTTTTTTTCATGTGGTACTTGCACTTACTCAGAAAACAAATAGAAACAAATAGAAACAAATATTGGCAGAGATTAGAATTATGATGGCTTGGAGAATGAGATGGATTATTTTTAACAAATGACCCTCTTTATGCTTAGTATAGTGAGAACTTTCTCAAACCAGACTTCAGACAAAATATTTTAAAATTCAGAAAAAGACCAAAAAGCTAAAAAGTAAGATTCAATAAATGCCAACCTTTTACACCTATAATTAGTTTAATTGCCAAACAAAATAATTTTGAACTATAAAACTTGATACTTTCAATAAAACTGTCAAAATAAGGCATTCTGACAATTTCCCAAGCTTATCTCCCTAATGTTCAGAACTGACAGAAATAATGACAAAAGGTCTGACAAATCCGCATTGTCAGTGGAAAATATATGATGAAAAAAATTTCAAACTCCGTAATATTCAATGATGTATTATCTCTACATGCTGTAAAACACGGTGAGGTTCTTCATCTGCTTTTTAAGGCTTGGTTGTCATCAAGTGGAGGCACTTTCCAGAAACCTCTGAGGGAAATGCAACTGCTCAGTGAGAGGCTTGCAATTTCTTCTTGCTTTAATGCTGGCACATTCAGTAAAGGTTTTTAAACCTGAGCATTTGGGATGCAAATTAATTATTTAGCAGGTATTTGTCAGTAGATTATGTTTATTGACATTTACCAAACTTTTTTTTTTTTTTTTACCTCAGCTAAAATAGGCTTGCTCTATCCAATTTTCAGAAACCAATGCAGCCTTATTTCCCTGTCTGACTCCCTGGACTAGACTCTTTCTATAGGCCCTCAGGCTGAAGTGTGTTTTACAAAGCAGAGCCCTGATTTACAGCCCTCTCCCACTATTTTTTGCCTTTGGCTGTCATAACTTAGTGCTTTGAAGTGGATCGTTTGCTACTGGCTTATTAGCTCATCTATTTTCTTTTTCTGTGTACACATTCCTTATGACTACCTTCAGCATTGTAGATACAATGCTAGCTCGTTCTCAACACACTCTTTAATTACAACCCACATCCAACTCCAGAGAAGGGCTTTCCAGGTGAGTTAATATTCACATGAATGCAGAAGCAGGCTGCTGAGGCTGCCTCGGTGATTAGTGAAGAAAGTGAACATTTCATCATTAGAAATGAGTGAATTCCTGGATGCTGCAGCTGAAAGTGATCAGTCACTGACAAGAAACAGAGGGGAAGGCAGACATCAGGGTTGCAAGCCCACAACTGGGAAGGAAAAGACAAACTGGGTTGCACAGAGCTGCCATGAATAGTGTATCTTTTTATATCCTCTTCCTGCCATAAACTTCTAATCTCTCTTAAAATTTTCCTGCAGGGTGGCAAGTAAGAGGCTGAGAGGCCCCAAATTCACAGCATGTCTATAATGACCTTGCTCTTAAATGATTTATCTTTGAAGCTCAAGTCGACTACATCCAACTGCTTTTCTCACCAACGGTCCCCTCTTTCTGAATTCTACATCTTAAAGTCCTGATATGTTCAGAGAAACCCGAAGTGCTGTGCATGCTGTTACTGTACTCTGCTGGTTTCTTTATATTCCCTCAGGGCAAATCTAAAGCGCCACCCCTCTCCATGCAAAGCCAGTACTTAAAGTAAGCTGTGTAACAGATGAACGATGGGGAAGTAAGTCAGAAGGAAAGGAAGGAAGGAAAAAAAAAAAGTATAAGTTTAAATTTTCAGAGGAAAAAAAAAAGATAAATTAACAGCATAGAATTTTTCTCTTCTTACACTGGAATTGTTTCCTGTTATACAATGATCTTATACTCTTTCCACTTCTACTCCCCAAAAAATCATAATCTACTCCCCCCAAAATTTTCATGAACAGCACCTATTTTTCTCTTCCTCAGAACACCACTGGATGTGAAGTCAAGCTTCTTTTTTCTCTCCTTGTTTTCAGTCAAACCCTCCAAGAGTAGATGCAAGCTGTTTCACTCCTGCTGAACGGATGCTTCAGAGCAGAATAGTCCCACTGAGACCAAGTGAGATGTCATGCTGGGGACAAAAAATGGGGGTCAGACAGACACACAGACACAAGCACATGCATTCACACACACATTCATATGGATCTCCATATAAGTAAGAGCAGTCCCATACATTTCAGGACATGTGAAATGTACAGAAATACATTTCTGTGCCCAGAAATCACTGAGCACATTGTGCTGCCCAAAAGCACAGATGTCAAGATAATCACTGAGATGTCAGTGTTCTTATCAAATAAGTGAGGTTTTGTGGTGAAAGGCTTACTGTTCCTGTTATCTGTGGGTTACTGGTCAGTTAGTGATAGCAGGCCATGTCCAGAGAACACCTGGCAAATGTTGCTGTCAGGATTTTCAGTGGACCCTCAGGCTTATTATTGACCTTTACTATTGAACCCATTAATCTAAATATGTCCCACAGACAGCACTACAAACAGTACAAGCCGAGGTTCAGATTAAGGAAAATATTAGTCACTTTCACTTATTTGTGAGATCGAACTGAAGTATACAGTAATTAATAGACACTAATACAACTTAGACTAGCCTTTGCTTTTAGGCCTCGGTCTTATAATTTTTCCCACCATTAAGTGAAATTTATATTCATTTAAGTTTTCTTAAAACTAATAAACAAGACTTCCTGGTTGCTAGACATAACATTAAGAGGTTGTGGACTATTTTTACCCCTGTCATTTTAAGGCCACATTAACCAGTTACTGTGCCCAAAAAAAAGAACAAAGTCAAGAATGTATATTGAGAAAGGTCCAAAATTCCAGATTAATCAAGGAGGTCCGAAACAGAGTCTATTTGATAGTGTGTGGCCTAAATCTAGTTACCATAAGGATATTTGCAATTTGTTTCTCTCTTCCTTTAACACTCTTTTCTCTTTTGCTAATCTTTTATTGTTTCACAACTACTAGATTTCTATCCTATTGGTTTCTCCTTCCTTGAAAGGGTCAATATTTTGAAAAGTATTTGAAATTTGAATGAACTCTTGCCTATAACTGTTGAATAAGTTTTGAAATAATGTGAATGAAAGTGTTAAGTTTTGTAATTTTAATGAGAGCTCTCTCATTAACACAGTAGCAACAACAGCAAAACTAGAAAAGACAGATTTGTCACACTGCACCAGATGATATTCTGCATGGTATCTACAATTAAAATATACTACTGTTTATTTATTTATTTATTTATTTATTTATTTGTTTATTTATTTATATTCCACTATGTGACCTACCATTCTGGATACTGTTGTGGAGACTTTATTTTAGTAATTTTCACATCAGGAAATTATATTCTTTACTTTGGGGTATTTGCAAAAAAAATTTTCTCTCTTACATAATGACAACATAGAACTTGAAAAGCAAAATTTTATGAGAACTGCTTGTATTTTCCTGAATTTATAATTTATAATGTGTTTGTTTTAATTAACTGAGATTTTCCCCCTGATTATTATGGCTTTTTATTAAGTATTTTATGATAATTACATGATTTAAAGCTAGGATATGGCATCCCCTACCTTAAAATACTTAAAAGAAACATTGTACATGTAAAAAAGCAAAAGCATATTCTCTAACAAAGTAGAACTCTGCATTACAGCTTTAATTCAGCTGTTCACAGCTACACTAAAAGAAGCTGAAAATGAAATGTTTAATACAGTTCATTAGTTAGGAACTAGAGTGGTGACTACCGAATTGAGATGAAGCAGGAGACCTTATTGCCCTTTTTCACATCTTTGTAGCTGAGACCAAAGAAATTCAATTTTAAGAGGGGTATGTACACTAACTTAATACTGAGTTTTTTAACATACAATACTGAAGTTACTTGACTGATGGCAAGTAACCTTGATATACATATATTTCCCTTAAAAATATGAATACATGAATACATGTATGAATGCATATTTTGTGATGTTAATGTAACAGACAATAGTTATTTCCTGTGAATTTTAGCCCTTTAAAATCTGCATCTTTATAGCCTCCTGCAGGGAAAATTGTGTAGCAGCTAACCAGGGAAAAAAAGCTGTTATCAGATCGATGTTTTCTCAGTCATGGAGATTTTAAAACCAGGCTCTTAAACTGCATGAAATTAGATCTGTCAAGATCAAGAAGTATTGCATGTGCTTTATGTTTTTGGAAACTGTAACAAAACCAAGCTGAAATGTCATTTAGTATTTCACCAACTACTGACTTAGCATGCTACAGAAGTTGATATTTTGCATTGTTTTATTTTAAATGAAGGATTTGGAGCAAAAAGCAAGAGAGATGCATGAAAATCCATTGAGTTGAAAAAAAAAAAAAAAAATTGGCCTTTTTTCTAATTGTGACATCCATGATCTCTACAGATAGTGATATGATGAAATGAAGACTGGAAAAGAAGAATAAAAATGTCAGGAAGAAATATTCCAAGTTGTAAATAAGTTTTGGCACAGTTAAATAAGAAAATCATGATGCATGGAAATCTCTCCACAGAATATGAATACCATGTGTTAAGTTGCAGCATTAAATGCTAACAAAAACATGTAGCATTGCAAACTGATTCATAAATTCTTGGCAATATGATAATTATGTTACTACTGTAAAAGATGACAGACTAACATCAGCTTATGAGAAAAGCTGTGTCAATGCAAAATTCTCTTTTATTTAGGGACATAGAATATTAAAAAAGGAAAAAATAAAGAACATTAAGCACATCCCTTTTGGTCATATAAGCTTTTACAGCACTTTCATATCACAGTGTTTTTTATGTCTTTCACTCCAGTGACTCACAGACGACAATCACTCCTACGGCAGACTTGATAATCCTTTGGTCTCTCAGTGTTTTGAGCTCTTCACACTAAATCTTTACTTTAAGTGGCAAAGTTTCCATCTCTCTCCAGTTGGTGCTTGCCAGTCATTCCTCAGACCTGAAGGCTCCCACTTTTTAATGTGCGTGAACTCCACTTTTATCTATCACACAGAGACTACACCTGCAGAAACAATTATTGTAGACCATAGAATAGATTTGCAGAGCAGAGCAGCTGGTGCCAAGGACCCGATGACCACAGAGAGATAATATGGAGTGCTTTTACTTCAGATCAGTCCTCATCTGTCTCCAAGGGTCTAAATGCCCATCTGCAGACCAAATGTCCTAGGTGAGCTTCCCAACATGTATTTCTCCACTGTTTCACCTGCAGTGAATCCAATTCCAGCACCCTGAGACCACTCCATTACATGACTCTATCTAAGTGTGGAAAAGCATAACTCTTACTTTAAAGATGTACTTTTAATGGAAGGTAAAATGTAAGTGACATCTGAATCTGCTAGGGAACATAGATGTGTAATGTTTGTATTTAAAATTGCCTTCTCCTTTTTTTTTTCATCTTTTTCTGAAAAGGAATTATGTCTTTTATAGAAGTATATGAATGGTTTCCCACTGATGCAGTAAATCCACGGGAGAGAACACCATTTTTTCAGCAATCTACCAATAGTTTTTTGGGGCTATTTGTTTAAAGTTGGTCCAAAAGGCTATCACCAGTTAACAACAAACCTTTTATTACAGATGCAAGCTTCAAAGCTTTTCCATGAAGCCAGTTGGTATTAAAGTATTTCCAGTAAAAGTACCTATTCAATGTTCAGTAAGTACAATACAAAATAGTTTCAGCTACTGCACTGAAAAAGTCTTGGCCTCAGTATTTCACATTCAAAAGAAATTTATCACCTTGTTGTTCTTGCCAGAAAGACCAATTAATATTAAATCTTTTGAATTTCTCTGGATAAAACTGGCATCTGAGATCCTAGTATGGTATCAGAGTTCTTTAAAATAAGTCAATAATAGAGATTAGTACCTCTTGTGTAATACTGTATGCATTGCATTCTGTTACATTTATTATACAAATTGAAATGAATAACAATATGCAGTTTAACATCCCATGAATATTTTTTATCATTCTCCAACAGTAGTTAATATGCTAACCAACTTCACTGAAAGGCATACAGATGTGGAAAGAGTCTATCTAGGGACTTTAATTATCACCTTGTCAAATTCAAATTATTATCTTGCAAGTTCATTTCCATAAAGTATCCCCTTTGCTGTTGGATGATTTAACATGTGTATGCTTTTTCTCATCTTATTTGTATCTATCCAGAGGCTTTAAACCTTTCAAAGTCGGCCAGCTCTTTGTCAGATCATGATGTTTACCGTAACTGATTTTGTCAAATACATTTTTGCAAACACTCAATTTTGCCAAAGATGGGTCTGTAAAATGTGAAGAGAAACTGGCACACACCACCAATAATGTTGCATAAATCAGACTAAGACTTCAACTATTTCTAAACAAGATTAGCTTACAGTGAAGAACCAAAGAGCCTGGGGAAAGATTCACCTGACAAAATTCTGGAGACAGTAATTTTTGGTTGGTAAATCATTTCACGTTTCAAGAAGCCTGGAGTAATTCCAGCTGTAAGAATTGGGTAGACATTATTTTCTATGCTAGTCTGGATCACGTGATAGGGGAAAAATATCATACGAATATTAATTACAGTGTTTTTTTAACCTACTTAAGTGCAACAAGGCAGTGATGAAAATAAATGAAGACAGAAGAAAAATGCCTTATTGGATAAGACTTACATCCTGCAAAACTGAAATTTTAAGTGTTTTTTTTACATTTTTGTAAAAGAATGCAGGCTAAATGTGTGTAATATGTGGTGGAAGTCTTTGTAAGTGTGGGGAGGCACTGGACCATGTTATCCAGAGTTGTGGATGCCCCATCCCTGGAAATGTTCAAAGCCGGGTTTGATGGGGCTCTGAGCAACCCTGTCTAGAGGAAAGTGTCCCTGCCAACAAAGAGTTGGAATTGGGTGAGCATTAAAGTCCCTTCAAACCTAAACCACTCTATGATTATATAATTCTCTGACATAAACCTAGAATTGATCAATACCCCAAATTTCTGTTTAGGAAATAATAAAAAGCAGAAATGCTGTATCACAGCATAAAGTCCAATAGCTTGCATATAAAGTTAACAAAATCTGGAAACAGAAAATATGTTACATTTTTTTAATTTTAGGTTTTTAAATCTCAGTTGTGCGAGAACACATAGGAATTATGCAATTAGAATTCTTATAATTAAACTAAGATGCATATAAATTTTTAATAATAGTAAACACCAAAGAAGAATGGTGTTTTTGACAAAGTAGAAGCAAGAAGATAAAGATGACTCTAAAAAAAGCCCCAAAACCAGCCCAAACCAGAAAGAAGACAACTAATTAGCTAGCTCTGTGTAAATACATCCATGTACTGTTTCAAAAAGAGACATGGATTGTTCCTGTTCAAGAGCCATACTACTCACTTGTTTTGATTTAGTTTTTATCTTCTTTCTTACACTTGTGCTACATTGGAGAAAACTTTAATGTATTTTTCAGTAGAATAACTTCCACTTCTAAATAAATACATAATACTGAATGAATATTAGGGGTTATTATTAAGGATTACAATACTGTATAATGTTATTGTATATTATATGTATTAAGGGTTACAATATTGGATAAATATTAATTTAGAGGAAATTTGCTGGAAAAGGAGTAAAATAGACACACCTTTTGTGACTAGTGACTAGCAGAGGATGGAAAAATCAAACTCAAGGCAAATTTGGATTCCATTTATCATTTATTAATCATGATTTCCTCTTTATTCTTTTTGGTTTTCATGGACTTAGTTTAGATTCTGAATTAATTTCACTGGGAATTTAGAGAGGCTACTTATACATGTACATGAAGCCTCAAAATGTGTGTGTTAAATGTATTAAAACTGCTTCCAGTGCATCTGTGCAAACCAGAGGTGCAACTTAATCAGTTAGTTCTTGCTTAAATTTCAGTAGAGTGGATCAAGAAATTGTATCAGGAAGGTAATTATAATTTATTGCATTTTTTAAGTAACAGATGATGCTCCATACTCCCCAAATTCTTTCTAATTTTAATTAGCGAAGACTACAGTGAAAAAGGTTTGCATAGTTTTCGAAAAAAATATGCTCACTCCTTAGCAAAAACCTAACTAAAGAGAGTGATGATAAATAAGGGGTTTGGACCAAAACGTGGATGAAACTACAGATTAGTATATAAGAAAGAAAACATAACTTGAAGTTAAGTTATGATTTTTGACATTAATACATCGCTGAAATGGTCTAAGTTTCAGAAGCACATAATTGAATGGGGCTTGATGTTAGCTCACAACACTTGCCATCCACATCTCTCACTTCAGTGCTAAAATAAAACTGAGGGACATTTTTCTCATCATCCCATTCCTCAATGCTACCATTAAAGCACTCTTTTCTCTTATGGGATAAGGGATGTCAGAACAATAATCTTCAGCAAAAGAACAGGTTATCTTGCAGCATTGTTAAGGCTACAACTTCAGCCCAAAGTAAAGATTGCAACAAGCTTTGCTGAAGCCTTTGTAACGCAGCAATCCTTGCCAGCCATGCGAGTGTTCATTTTGCTATAATAGTTTCCCTGACATTTGATATAATGCAAAGGGTATAGAGTAGAGCATGCTAAGCAGTGGATAAACACAAATTTGTCCTCAAAAGGACCTTACTGAAGAATGCTTGTGAACCAATAACATAATTCAGATGGTGTCACCATGATGCAATGAATACACCATAGTGGGAAATGCAGCTGTCCACATCACGAACCCTGACAGACAAATAAATGTCCAATCAAAATAGATTTTGAACCTTTGATCTTAAAGTGAACACCTATTTAAAATCAGGATACTCATGAATGAAAGAGGAGGAATAGTTAGCACAGCTTGACAATGTGTTCATCTGATTATTTCATGAAAAATTCATGGGAAATAACATAAAAAATCCTACCTGACTTAGTGCCAAAAATTACTGCATCTTCAAAAAGAATTTAATTTGTTATTCTAGCAGTTTGAGCAGTACCCCTTTTAGTTCCTTTGTCTGAGATATAGAATGAGTTTGAATCATTCTTTACTAAATTACTATCAATAAATAATAAAGTTACTGCCACATGACACTATGACTACGCTGGATGAACTCTCCTTCAGGAAATTTCTTTTTCTTGTTGGACAGGTAGAATTTCATATCTGTTTTACTCTGTATTTTGGGATCAAAAGAAAGGCATTCTATACAAAGGAATTCAAATTGCCTTGATTTTAGATATAGTCAGCATGACTTGCAGGAAAAGTATAGTATTAAATGTAAAGCATAAATTACTTTTTTTTAGCCCTCAAAGTTATTTATTATAATACAATAACTTTTACAGCAAATTAAGAAAGAGAAATGTAATTTAAATTAATCAACTGTGAATGCATGCATAAATGCATATTTTTGAAATGCTATGACAATTTTTATTTTTAGGGGATACACTGGAGACACAGAGGTACAATACTTAATCTATACTGAAACTACCCATAAGGAAAAATTTGACCTCCATTTCCTTTTCTTCTCTGTGTGAAAAGGGAACCATTGATTTCTGCCAACTGACAAGCAGTCAAGCATGCAAAACAAGTAGCAGACCAGCCCATATAGTAATTCTTGTTAATTCTCTCCTGAGGGTTTTTGTGGGTTTGTTTTGTTGTTTTGTTTTTTTTTTTTTTACAAGGGAAACAGTGATTTGAACATGTTGTAGTGGGTTTTCCAAAATCATACCTTTCTAATAAAGTTTCATTTCCCAGAATATTGGGATCAGATACCAGGAACAAAAAACACATGAAGATTCATTAAAAGAAAAATCAAACATCTTGTGTTCCTCAGGAGCTATTCTATCTACTGATATTCTGTAGGGGTTTTGTTTGCTTGCTTTATATTTTTATTTTAAATTTGTTCGGTAGAAGTGCTTAGTCTGTGTGTGCTGATAAGGACATTGATTAAGTACAATAAAAACCTAATTTGTTATTGTCATTTAATTATAATGGGCCTCTGTTTTTTCCCCCTCTCTTAAAATGAGCAAACAGTACAAACCAATAAACAAACAACTGTCGCAACCCCCCACCCCCCATTATGATAAACAGGATCAAACACAAGAGGAAAATGAAGGCTGTGAAGCTGTTGCTGTATTGGAAGGATGTGCTCTAGTCCAGACTCCAACTCTGTTGCTAAACACTTTTACCACCACTAAATAGGGTAAGAAGTCCTTTCTAAAATTAGGTTGAAAGAGTTCTGTCCTTTCATCATCTTTTTTCTAGAATCCCTAATATTATTCATATTTTGGGATGTACAATTGTAACTTCTGCTGTCCTCAGTGTGAATATGCATTAGATGAAGTGACCTGGCCACTTCAGCAGCTTCTCCCTCTCTGCTCTCTCTGCCACATACCAGCTGCAATATTCTGCTCAGGTTACGAACTGAAGATGTAGTCTCTCCTAAAAGGCTCCTGCTAATGACTTCATCATCCTTGAAAGTTGTGCAAAGAGAATGCCTAAAGTAAATAAATTAAATATTTTTGGTCCTCAGATGTGTTTTGCTGAAGAATCTAGGTATCCACAATAATTAATTTTACATCTGTATCTTACACACTGTTTTGGAATATATATTTTTCATTAATGGGGATTTCTTCATTCCTCCCTTAAGAATTGGGAGCCCTTCCCTCATTTATAATAAAATAAATATGGTGTATCTGTTCTGCAGAAAGTCTACTAAGAATTTTTTTTCACTAGATAAATTTTGGTCACTGCATAAGTGGATTGTAAATTAGAGATTTTTTGCTTGTTTGTTTGGGGGTTTCAATGGTTAGATTTTAGTAGCAAAAAGGAAGAAAGAAGTGTATTTGCTTAAATAAAGATAATTTTATGAACATAATGCATCCATAAAGATAGTTGTCTTTGGGTGAAAACGATAGTTTTAATTATTCTCAACTTTTTTCCTTAAATTCTTTCTCCTTCCCCCCTAAAAGACTTGGGTTGAGGTTGGGATTCTGTAAAAACCCAATTCTCTAGACACTGAAAAATCTACATACTTATTTTCCGCATTCTTCTTTCTGTCATGTAACTGTTATTTGTTTCATAAAAAGAGATAACTGCTAATTCTGGAAATTTTCAATCTTACTGTCCTTTACAGGAAGAAGAAAAAGAGGGCAAAAAAGACATTCAACTATATTCAAACATTGTGTTGTTTAGTTAGTTTGTTTGAGTGGTCTTTATAATTCATATAACTGTATTTTACTTTCTTTTTCATTCCTTCTAATAATATACATTTGTAAGATTTTTATGTCCAAATTAATAAAAATAAAACTATATCAAGATTAGTGCTCTTCCAAATTTATTCTAAAACCACCATGCAAAAATTTTAGGTACTTATTGGTGTATAGGGTACTGCACTTTTAAAAAAAGGTAACAACTAAAGACCATGAACATAAAATAATCATTGCTTGAAGCTGACAGATAGTTATACCAAAAGGTTGTTTTTTATCTTAAAAATTCTAGTACTTTAAACTTCAAGTGTATGAACTAGCAACCAATCAATGTATTTAGGTGACCATTACTCTGTGACCAATGTCAAATGTTTTTAATTAACTAGTTAGGCAGGCTTAAGAAAGCCTGCTGAGCAAAGATGTATGATGTCAAAGCACTCCTTTCCTTTGTCACTTCTATTAGGCAGAGGAGGAATTACGAAAATCAATGGCAAAGGAAGAAGAAAACCAAACCCTTTACTCTAGAGCAGAAGTCAATCAGTTTATAGGGGAATTAGGTTGCAATAGTAGAATGGACAATTTGAAAAAAAACTCGCTAAAAATTAACTTGAAATGGTGATAAAATAAAAGATTCTGTGAGAAATTACTAAAATTCCATGTTACAATAAAATATATTTTTCTTTTTCATCAATGTTTTAGTCAAATTAAAATCAGATAAAGCTGAGAAAAATGCAAAATCCCATTTGAAATTCATGGAAGTTCTGCATTCAACACATGTCAGAACTGAAACACCATCATTCCTGTTTCAGAAATATGACGGCGACTCCAAAAGAAGTTGCTTCCCCCATCAGTAGTATCCTGTATGAAGTTCAGAAATATGCTTAATGCTTTGGCACCTTGAAAAGGAAGGAGAAGCATATGAACTTATGACTATTTTCATCCACTGAATGCTTACAACCAATGTCAGTTAAAGTGAACATACATTAACAAATGAGAAACTAGGAAGAATGCATTAATTCTGTCCTGCAATGCTTGCTTCTATTGTATCTCCTTTGTCATATAAGTTACACGTACTCAGCCATCAAAGGTCTCTGCAGAATTTAAAGTTCTCCCCTGGCCACCATTTTACCTCCCTAGTATAAGATGCTAATTTCTGGGTTAAGGAGGTGTTTAGGTCAGTGTCATGTGCTGATAGAGTGCCCTGAGGAGAGGTTACTAACTCTAACTTGTCTTCCCAGGCTGCCTTTGAGTGCTGACCTCCCCAGGGCAGCAGGTCAGGGCGCTGGTGGAGGATCCCTGTGGTGGGGCAGTCACCCAGGGCACAGATACTCAACAGCATTCACCGCCTCAGTCACGGGCACACCAGGGCACTTCTACAGTCCATGCTGAACCTGTCCCTCTCCTCCTCTGCTGACACTGGGCCTGAAACACAACAAAAAGCAAAGAAAAGAAAGGAAAAGAGAAGGGGGAGTGGGAAGGGGGAGGGGGGGCAAGCTCTGCTTTACTGCTCATTCATTTCTCTGCATTCAATCACTTCAAGGCAGTAACTAGCTCAGCCCCAGGCTCCCCTTACACGCACAAAAGAAAAGCAATCCCATTCAGAAGGAGACCATGAGTTATTGATCTCATGCTGAATGTTATGTTCGGTTCAGCAGCACTGTCAGCTCCCTCACACGGAAAGCTTATGTTTCCCACCAACTCTGTTGAATGATACTCAGCTTTTTTGAAAATGAAGTGTTGGGGACTAGGGGTCAAGGGCAGAGACATCTCAGCTTTCATCCTGGGACTTCAGGACACATTCTGGGTTATGATGAAGGGTAAGCTTGCCAGGAATTAATTGTAAAAATGCTGTGGATCTTGTTCACCAGAGGAGCAGGCAATTCATGGTTGCTTCACTTTCTAATTCAGACATTAGAAAATGAGCCATAAAGCCATCATTTGTTAATGTACATTAGATTCATTTTACCCATTCAAATTAATGAACAAAGTTTTTTGCTAAGACACTTTATAGTTCATTTATTTAGCTTAATATCCTCATTTGCAGAAATATGCAGAGATTTTGTTTTAATCAATGAAGACATTAAAGTGAAAACTTAAATTAAAAATTTATTTCATATAACACGTTTCACTCTCAGCCTTTCTTTGCATGAACTATAAATAGCATTACCCCATGTATCAACACTCAGTAGTCTATATAACTACTTCAGAGAAAGCAAGGGGTATTTTTAAATTAGTTATTGTTACCATGATACAAACATAAAACATCCAAACTATATCAAGTTCACATTAAGTTCTTGATTAAAAACTTTTAAAACAGAGTATTTTGTAATTGTTCCTTTACAAGAATTCCATGTGCAGGAGTCTAATTTTGGCATGAGGATAATTTCTTATAATTAATTATCTTGTTTGTTTGTTTGTTTGTTTGTTTTCACAAAAATTCTTTCTTAGAGTCCTTTCACTTGTTTAGTCAGTTTATTAGGCTGCAGTTTTGATCTATTTGAAGGTAGGATCTACAGAAGGACCTGGACAGACTGGATTGATGATCTCATTCCAGTGGTACGAAGCTGAACAAGTCGGGTCCTGAACTTAAATAACAACTACCCCATACAGTACTGCAGACTGGGGGAAAAGTGGCTGAAAGCTGCCTGGAAGAAAAGGAGCTGGTGCTGGCCAACAGTGGCTAAACACGAGCCTGTGTGTACCCAAGTGGCCAAGAAAGCACTGTATTAACAGTAGTGTGGCCAGCAGGATCAGGGCAGAGACTGTGCCCGTGTTCTTGGCATTGATGAGGCCACACATTGAATTCTGTGGTCAGCTTTGAGCCCCTCACTACAAGAATGATGGTCAGGTTCTGGAGTGTGTCCAGGGAAAGGCAGTGGAGTTGATGAAGGGTCTGCAAACAAGCCCTATGAGGAGTGGCTGAGGGATCTGGGGTTGTTTAGCCCCAACGAAAGGAGGCTCAAGTGGGACTTTATTGCTTCCAACAACCATCCGTAAGGTTGTAGTTGTAGCCATTTAGGGGTTGGTCTCTTTTCACAAGTAACAAGCAACAGGATGGGGAAATGACTTCAAGTGACATCAAGGGAGGTTTGGACTGGATATTAGGAAAAAATTGTTTATGGAAGGGGTGGTCGAGCATTGGAACAGGCTGCCCAGGGAGGTGGTGGTCACTGTCCCTGGAGGATTTAAAAAGATATACAGATATGACATTTAGGGACACGGTTTAATGACAGACTTAACAACTGTTGGACTCAGTGGTCTTAAAGATCTTTTCCAACCAAAATGGTTCTATGATTCTATGATTAAGCAAAAGACTGAGCAGACACCTAAAAGAAGGAAGAGACAGATGAATATAGACACTTCAGAGGAACAAAATTAATTCACAAGAAAAGCAAAGTAAAAAACCTAATGAAAGTAGGAGTGCATATTTAATTGGCACCCAGAGCTGGGATGCAGAAACCCCCTTATAGTATAACTGTCTTTACTTCAATGCAAATTCATTTTGCCTGAGTAATAAGTACTGTCAGAATGTCATTCCACAATCGTGTTCACATAGTCACACTCTTCTAAAACAAAATTTTATAAATGAGACATATAATTCCATCAACTCAAACTTAAACATTAAAAGTAAAATGATACGCTTACTAATGCTTGCTGTAAATTTAGTCCTTTATTCTACTCAAAACACCCTCAATCATACCAAAGTTTTTATGCATTAAAAATTACCTAAATCTCTGAATGCATTCTGGCAATCAATCCAATTTTTGTGTTTATATTGCAAATCCCCTCTTTTCACTGGATATAATTGATTTACCATTCCATGCACTTGATTGGTCGTTTGAATTATTCAACATTCTTTTTTCCCGTGACCAGATAACTAAAAATTTCAAATGGAAAAACATATTTTGAAAAGTTCTTCCTGAATAAAATATTTCTTACTAATATCTAGAGTAATGACATTCATTCTAAATACAAACATTATGAAATTTTGCATGCAGACAAATAGGAAAGAAAATGTAACAAATAACTAAACAGAGCAAATAAAATACCCTGATATCATTTGCGAACATGATAATGAAGATTTCTTATGATTGGTTTGATATTGTCTCAGCTGGAGTTTTTTCTATTGTTTCCACAGATTCCATTAGATGGGTCTAATATAAATACAGAGATACTTAAACTTCTCATCGTTTGACATGGAAATGTTTTTGTGGGGGGTTTTTTTGTCTTTTTTTGGTTTGGTTTTTTTTTTTTTTTTGTTTGTTTGTTTTAATCTCTCAGCTCTTAACTATATATACATTTCATGAATGTAATTACTTGAAGGTGTGAAAACTACTAATTTTTAGCTCTACTTGTTTCTTCTCACACTGGTGTGTTTGCTTCCATCCTTTTTTTCCAGTCTTTGTTGAAATTAAAATTCTCCTATATCTTACTTGGACTCTAATGAGAGCAAATAGAAACTAAAATAACATTATTACTTTATTGGCATTGATTGGAAATTGCTGTCCACGGATATTTTGAACATTATATCTCTACTTGTAGGTAAATACATTCCAAATACCACAAAAGCCTATTCTATTCTTTTTTATTGATTTCCCGAGAAAAAGTTCAGGTGGAAGGAAAAACCAAATCCTGTATTGCACTCAGTGTTCTGTAATCATGCAGAAGAAGAAACACAAGCCAGACAGATGAGTGAGTCTGTAGTCTACTATATGGATCTGTTAACATGCCACATATTATCTTTACCACTACCTTACACCAGAACTCCAGCAGCATTGTGTTAGCGCTGGTAGCACTGAAGTAATGCCTGGTTAATACTGGTAGTATGTATACCATTATTTATCCAGTTACGAGTACAACTAAAGTTACAATGAGAATTTTCTTGCTCATTTTTGGTCAGTCTGCCAGAAAGTTGAAAAGAAAAATTAAATATAAACTTATTTAGTTTATGTCTTTTTCTTCTATTACCATTACTGTTTCTATGACAGTAGCATAATGCTGTTATCAAGTATTTTAGTTTACATGTTTTCCTTACTTCATTCAGGAGCAGCTGATTCACATATGATTCACATATGATTCAATCCATCCAGTTGTCTGATCATATTGTTTCTAGCAAAATGTTGAAGAATATTTGAGAAAAGTTGTATGGTCATTAATTTACATGCCATGTGTAAAAACTTTTCTGGGGAAATGTGATAAATGCCATCTAACCTCTCTACACCACATAGGCTTTATTTTATAGAAATGCTAGTCAACAAGTACTGTGAAGCCAGAGAAGATTTCTGTTTTTTGACAGAAATTCCAAAATTCCTTACAAAATCAATTGTAGCCACTGTCACTTTGCACGGAAATATGCTTCCATGGATATAAAATTGAGAGAAAATGCAAAAAGCTAATATCCTACCTACTGCACATAACACTTTCATGTTTCTCTTTCTTTTTTCTGACTACCACTATGTGTCCATAGGGTATCTAATGATACACGAGATTTCCAGCATGGAACCTTACAATAAAACTGAGAAACTATTGTAAAAATAGATTGTACAGATGAAAGGCTGTTTCTACCATCAGAATTATTGCACATATAAACAGGAAGAAGTTTAAATTCAGTCTGAAATACAGTGTAGTCTAAAAGTGAATTTAAAATGAGTAGGAGAAATTATTCTCTAAAAAATAAAACCCCACAAAAATGTTAAGAATAAAAGTAAAGCAGGAGTTACCTGGACTACAATTTAAGCAGGGGGAAAGAATATCTTTTTGATAGTTAATTTTGTTTCTAATCTCCCCTATGATTCTGAGGCTTAACTCTGATCTGAACAAAATTCACAGACTTTCCTCTAATTATGATTCCATTTATGAAATATGCCTTTTTTTCTTCTCCCCAGTTCATAACTCTCCTTGCGTATTTTACAGCTTCTCACCACTTAGCTCTGTATTTGAATTTTTCCTTGTATAAAGGAAAAACAAACTGTTTGAGCTACCTCTCAGCTGCTACCCCCCAGCTGCTACCCCCTTTAACCTCAGAACATGACCCCTTGTTTTGCAGCTAGTTACTATCTCTGCTTCTTGCTGATGTCAATTTGTTTCTGCTTCATTCGGGATCAGTCATCTGGGCTCTTGATCCCTTACATGCCCTCACTGGTGAACATCTTTCAGTACCCAGTGAAGGGAAGAAACCCCCAAACTTAAACGAAACAAAAACTTCAGCAGGTAACAAAAACATAATGTCAATCCGCCCACCCCTTGAGGGATGATTTAAGAACAGATAATGTTTATTCACGGATTGTCTGGTAATAGATGAATAACAGATCACTGTGGGGGTCAAATGACAGAGTTTTTAAATTTCAGGAGACAAATTTCAGCTGAGAGAAAGAGGTGTCAAATAGAATGTACCACCACAGCATATCTGATAGCCGTAGCAGTATGGCAAAAGCAAGAAATAGAATTTTAAGCCTAATCTGTCACTATGTTGAAATGGTAGGAAATTCTCTTCTCTTTTCAAAGCAAATACATGTGAAGTGAAATAAACTGTAGAGAAATGCTTTGAAGAAAGTACAAAGTGTATTGAATTGCTTATTTCCTATCATAGGGAACACAAAAAAATGAGATGATCAGGCTTAAATAAAGAAGACAATTAATTATAATAAGATGTGGATTTTTGTGATATAACTTTAATTATTTAAATAAAACTATGTTTATGCTCCCCCTAGGTGCAATGATTCACTGCCATATTGTTTGGGAAAAGTCAACAGAAACTAAACGAGATATTTGTTTTATTTAATAGTATTGTCATAAACTTGAAATATACTTATCCAATGATGTAATAAGATTGACACACTATCTTTTATTTAGCTAATAATTGCTAAGCAACAACATTTAAATATGGAGTGACAAGCTACGTATTTGTAAGAAAAATAAAATAAAATTTTGAAAGAAAAGAATTGTTTGCTGACATAGTTTTAAAAATTTAATTCAATTATTATTTACTATGAATATTTGCTCAGTTTCAATAACAGTGCTGCCTTGTCAGAATTCAGCAAGGGGAAATTATGTAGACTAATAAGATTTGACATACCTCATTGAATTCCCAATCCTCCTACTTCTTCCCTAGTCATCAAGATTAGACAGGATCTTTCTAATCACTAGACGACACATGCTCTCAAGTCACTGGAATGCTACCTGACATACTCTTTCATTATTATATGCTACAGTATTTCAACTGTCATGGAAACAAGAACTAACACATAAAAATATTTGCATGGCTACCATGATACAGTCAATGGAATGCATGCATACAGCTTGATGAGTACCACATACTGTATGTAGAGAAACAATGATATTACTTCAATTATAAAATATCTTGTTTTAAAATTATGTTTAAGGATTTTATAACTTTTTGGACTATTTTGCATTAATCAGATATTTTGAGAAATCTAATCACAGTAAGATTTACATACCCAGTTAGAAGGAATTTTGTATTAATAATCTCAGTTTCTGAGAAGGCAACCTCACAGACAATATTCTCTTAAGGAACTTTCTGATATGATAAATACAAATCCCTGTACAGCTCTTTCTTCTTCCCTATCTTCCATTCACATATATATATTCTTATCTAATGGGCACCCATAATTTATTAATCTATGAATTGAAATCTCATGAAAATTCTGAAATCTTTTCCTGAGTAGATTTATGGTGATCATTTCACTTGGGTTAAGGAGGCAGTCTAAATTAATGGAGGGATGTTCTGCATCAGTAACAATCAAGGTAAGAGAATGAGCCCTTAACCCTTTTAATTTTTTGTATATAGATATAGCAAAAGACTCCAAACTGCATAGCTATACAGAATTCCCTATTCAAGAATAAAATTCTGTTTAAATAAAAAACTGCATGTCATACTGCAGTATGACATGTGACTGGAATTTTGACTGAATATGCAAGCTCAGAAATATTTGGGGAGCCACCTTTCACTCTACTTCAGGTGCCAAATTCCTGTATTTCCATATAAAAAGGAAAGTTGGTTAGTAACCCTGGCCCAGTTTTTAGCTATTGCACAAATTCCATTTTCCTGCAGTTCTTATGCCAAAACACTGTTAGTACAGAAATGTACTTTTTGTATAATGGCATAAAATTGTTTCTGAAATCCACATTAATTATTTCCACTATTACCTCTTTGTTCACAAATTTAGTATATATATATATATATTTAAAGAAATATATAGAAATATATTTTTAAAGAAATAAAGCAAATAGTCATATCCCTCATAAGCCATTGTTTTAAATGGCTCATAATACTGTCTTATGTGCTCCATTTACACTATTCTTCTAACTATTGTATGCTTTTCAGGTAATTTTTTTAATCTTTCATAAATTCTTTCTTAAACTTTTAAGAAAACCCACATTTTGCCACCTCTGTTATTTCATTAACCTCGGTGAGTTATCAGAAATATATGACACCAGCTTTTCTATTTTCCCAAACATGTGACAGAACTATTTATCTGAGTCTGGTGCTTTATCATCCTTTAATCATTCTAATTTTGCAAACACTTTATATGATCTGGGGCTCATAAAACTGTTGTTGTATTTCACTTTCACAGAAAATTTATTCCAGACTTTGGGTTATGGCCTACAGCTGCACTCATAAATATCAAGGCAAAGAATTCATTCATGCTAAATTACCTTCCAGAGATGTGCAGAGTTATTCATACCACTCAGAAGAACACCAAAATTCATATTTCTGTCAAGTTCCCCAAAAATAGAATACATGAGATTGCCAGTTAAAGCTTCTTTGCCAATATGTTTTGAAAGAGTGGAAAACAGTTAAATTCCACACAGGACTGCTGCTGAGAACACACTCAGACAGCTCAATTAATGATTGTCAGACTTCAAAACTCTACTTTATCCAGATATACAAATTTGAACTGAAGTCTAAATAAAAGCATTATAAATAAACTCAAGCAGTTGTGGGAAAGTTAAAGCAGGAAACACACTGTCCTTATTTTAAGTACTTACTCTTTATCCTCAGTTTCCAGTCCTTCAGAAAGAGTGTGTTCTGCTTGTCATTGGAACTTCTCATATCAAATCCCACAAATTTGTGGATGCTAGATCATGTTCCATAATCACAAAAATCTTCATTAGTTTGAGTCATTTAAAGTAGAAGTGAAGGTATCTTCATCAATTGGCTTGTGCCAGTTTCATTTTTTCCCCATATATTCTTGTTAACCTTTTGACAAGAAGCAACTATGAATTTACCATCTTCAACTCAGATGTATGGGAAAGTTGTTTCTTCCTGTTTTCAGATAAACACTCCATCTAGATAAACATGAAACATCATAATTCACATTAAGTTCTAAAGTTACAAGAAAAAAAAGTTTTTAAAAAGAAAATTCAACAGCTTTCCAAAGATTAATTATTACCATTTAAATACATAGTATATACTTCCTTTGGTTTAGCCTTAGTGAGAAGGCCGGAAAAGTGTCTCAATAGAATTGAAAAGTATGACTTGCCAATTTGATTTTCTTGCAAGCTCTAAGTTGTAAATTAGAAGAAAATAAAAACAAAACCCAAAATGCAACATGCAAAATAGAAAAAAATGGAATAAACCCTGACTGTTAACAAAAAGCCATGTAACCTTCTGGGAAGCCTTCTTTGCGCAGGTGTTAAAACCAACAGACCTGTGTTCATTGGAAATTTATCTCCAGTAATTAATAGCAACTTACCCCTGCAGAAGGAACATATTTCTTCATAACATTCATGACTAATTCTATCCTAACAGGGTACAATTTCCTTTTACTATTCATCTTTTGAAATTATTGAAACGTGTATAAGGAGTAGAAAAATCTGGGGATTAATTCGTATAAGATTATTGTCCAATTTAAAATTAAAGTATCAAATACCACATCAAATCTCTGGAATATAATCACTATGTTTATACATTAATGAATCCATCAGAAAGGATGTGGTTATATATAATGTTAAATAACAGAGTTTTAGCTTATCATTATTATTTAGGAATCATGCAGTGCAAATACCTTTAAATCCAGTACTGTAATTTGCCATATTTGAAGGTGAGGGTAAACTTGCTCAGCAGTAGAGTCTGCTTACCCTGCTCTGTTTCAGTGTATGGTTCCTTATTTCATTCTCCTCACTCACAGAGCGTGAGCAGCAGTAGCAATAAAACTCTGCATGTGTATGCCAGTAGGTTTTTATTGCTCTTTCTTCTCTTGTTTCCCATGAGAGGAAGAAAAAAAAAATAAAAGGGCATGGAAAATTTTGGGTTTTAACAGAGATTTCTGCTTCAGAAGTGAGATAGGGGCTACACTGCTTTTAAGGAATTTACCTTGGTTTGTTTCTGCTTCCCTAACTTGAACTCTCCTAATGTTTTACAAACAGAACTGTAATAGTATTCCAAATACTATGAGCCACCTTCTTTCATGATTTTTAGGCCATCAGGGACACCCAAGAATACCTGCCTCCATGCTGACTATGCACAGTAAGTCCACTTGCTGGAGTTCTTCCATCTGCTGAGGCTCTGCTACCTGGTCCTGCTCTAATTCCCCCTTGCCTGCAATTCCCTCAGGCAAAATGGCACGCCTTTCTCCAAATCCATTTTCTTCCTCTCCTCACAGGTATAGAGCAAAGCACTAATTCAAATGTATTCATCAAATATGTTTGCAGAGAAATTTCCTATGTAGGACGTGAAATAGATTATATATGGCTATATGATATTCAAATCTGCAAGACTTTCACAGAAGCGAGTGTGTCAGTAAAGAAACACCAAAACCAAATTGTGTCTAAGAGCTTTTAGATGAATGAATTTTAGGCAACCATAAACACATTCCCTCCAGCAAAAATTTTTGTGCTGAAAGTAAGTATCTGCAGTCTCTCAAACAAGAAATAGAGCAGTGTTTTTTATGGGTTTGACTTGATGTGGGTTTTGGCTTGTTTTGGCTGGTTGGTTTTTCTACAGGTATTTTATTTAATTTAGTTTATTATCTTTATTTTATTCAGAAATAATTGTGCCTTGTCTATTCTCTGTAGTAAATTAGGAGTTAAAATTATCTATCTTGCAAGTGCTAAAAATCAACTCTTACCCCCCCCCAAACATATCTCACCTCTCCCAATACAATGCTTGAGATGCTGGACAATGAAATGCCTGATGGAGTAAGACTAAATCATAATTAAATTGGTATGAATGCTGTTTGTGCAGCAACTCTGACACAAAACAAAACAAAACAAAAAAAAAAAAAAGGTAAAGTATATCAAAATTAAAATGAGATGTTGCGGTTAACTAGGGAAAATATATTTCCTTTTTTTCTTTCTTTTTTTTTTTAATTTTATTTTTTAATTGTCTCAAATTGCTGCAGATGATGACCTGGCATCTATTTGGCAAGATATTCAGATAAAGTCTGAGTGGTTCACCAGGAGAGTGGCTAATAAGTAATTTCATACAGTACTCATCCAGCTAAAGGAACAGGCTTCTACTTCTTCACACCTCAGTGAAATATACTTTTGTTAACTTGGAGAAGAAAAAAACTCATGAGAGTATTTTCATGATTCTGGGTCAGCCAATGGTGCACTGAACTATGTAGCTATGGGAACTGCTGATCTAGTAGAATAAAAGTAAGCAGATATATTTAAATGGGCTTTATCTTGATGGTAAAACCATCATACCTGAACGTATTTATAGAAAAACATGCAATAAAAACTGAAAGAATTTCTGCTATTACACTTGAAACTATTTAGGAAATAGTTGAGTAGTCTTTGAGAAGTTGGGTGAAAGGGAAAGAAATAACATTATTTTGTCAAAGCCTTCATTTCAGTAAAGAAAAAAATAAATCAGTCAAACAAGAAGCTTTTGTTTGGTCTTTGATCTAAAACTTCCATATCTTTATTCCTGCATGAGAAAAGTCTGTAAAACTGTTCAGTTTTTCAGAACAGAAAAATTCCCTTCATCTAACCTGATAAACTTTCAGTAATACTTTCTCTTCTACAATACGAAATCCTGGTGCACAATGTCAAGAGGAAAGGAAGGGTTTAGTAACCAGAATTTCAATAGCATGTTTTGTGTGCCACAGTTCACAGAACATCCCAGTACAAATCATCAGGGAATAGAAACAATCACCAGTGAAAAGGACACTATTTCCCATCCCATTTCTATCAGCAGCTATTCAAGGACAACTAATAATGCAAAATTATATCATGAACTATGCAGTAGCATAGAGACTAACCATCTTAAAGTAGCATTTTCAAAAATTATTTGTCATGACAGTTGCTGATGGTCTGAACAGCCATTTAGTCTCAAGGGTGGGGCTGAATGAGGTGGCACGGTGTGGCTCACTGGTGATGTTGCAATCTCAAACCAGCACTGCTACTTTTCAGTCACGCAATGGGGGTTAACTGCACCAACTGCACAGGCTGGGGGAGGAAAGATTCTACTCCCAGACAAATCCAGTGCTGGGCTTTTTGCTGTGCAGTATCTTCCTAAAGGCAATAAAAACACCACATGATGCAGTGAATAACTGAGAGGTGTATTTCCACACATTAAAAACAGTTAAGGCAAAATTGCCTGCTGGCTGTCCCTAGAGGCTATACACAGTAAACTAAGTTAATTTCTAGAAGCACTCTATAGGGAGAATATGCAGACAGATAATATAAATGGCTTGATTTTAAAATTACTGGATTTTTTCCTTGTGCCTAGGAGAAGACATGTGGCTGAATTATCAAAAAATAATTTAGTAGTAAGTGTCTTCTGAAGTAAGTATCAGATGTTAGATTTCACAATATAGTATTGTCTGCATTTTGCCTGTAACGTTACTTACACTAGAAGATTAAAAGGTCTAACAAGCCATGACTATCTACCCAAAATAATAAGTGTGCTTAATAAATTATGGTGTGCAAAGGACATAAAATCTGAAACAATTTTTCCAGTAGACATGTGTTGAAGACTAATTCTCTGAAAAACATATACCGTACAAATTAGAGTACACATACCGTTTATTCAAATACAAAGATGTTGGTTTTTCCCTCAATCTATTGACTACTGGACTGGAAGGAAGGGACAAATAGACAGTTTGTAGTAACCTTTCAGCTAATGCCTCTCTGTATATGGAGGCAAATGAAGCGAAAGAAATAGATGATAGTTAAAGACTGTGTAACAATTTTGCTAAGCTTTTTTAAAATGCTTATGTTCAAGTAGAATTAAAAAAAGGAGGGAATGGATTAAATTTACTTATTTACTAGACTCAGTCTATGTTTTTCTTTTTAATTTGTTCAGTGGCTTGACATCTGCAATGTTTAAATTAATTTAAGGTTTTTTCCTTCTCCCAAAAGGACAAATTTAAAAGACCCAACAAAAATGCCCCTAAAAATATTTATGTAATTTAAATTCCTAAATATTTAATGATAAATTAAAGTAACAACACTGTGTTTCAGATTAAGTGTAACCTAAGTGCAACATAAAATCTTATAAAAAGAAAAAATGTAGGATTAAAAAATTTCATCTTTTTAATTATTAAAATCTGTCAGCTATTTATCAAAAAATTAATAGTTCCATTAAGTATTTTTGATATAGAAACATTATTCAGATGAAGCATTTCAGTTCATTTTTTCATTGATACTTCATTGCTTACATGGCCTGCAAATTTTATCCATCATATAAAATGCTTCAATAGATTTGTTTGCTAAGGGTTCAGTGTTTGAGTTGAGGACAGAAAAAAAATCAGAAAACACTAACAAGTTTTGTGGCAGTATTTATTTATTTTTGCTGTTTACAGATTTTTAAAAGTCTCTTAGTAAAATCTTCCCCTCTCAAAATTCACAGGGTCTTCCTCTTAATCAAAACTACTGCCAGCATTTGTTAGCCCTGGCCACAGGAATGAAATTAGTCTTCAGCTAGCACAATGTTAGTCAGGTTCAGTAAACAAAAAAGGAACAAAGTCAAAGTAACTGCCTCTTTCTAATTTTTCACCATGGCTGGAGCTGATTAAGGAGAAAGATGGACTTTAAAGAGTTTGAGCAAAAGAGATTTAGAGGAAATGAGAACTTAGGGGCAAAATGACATGTTGTTATTATTAACAGTGGAGATTAAGGAAGTAGAAAGAAGTATGATAAGAGACAGAACAAAGGAAAACTTCTATTCGAGAAGAAAAATAAACAACTGGTGGTACAGAAGCCTGTGAGAGAAACTGAAGTAATGAAGCAATAACCAATCTAAAGAGCAAGTGATGCTCAGTGAGATGGCTGTGAAGGATACTGGGACTCACCCTTGATACCATGACCTTTCAGCTCAACTAATATCATGCCATGTGCCTACATAAAATCATAAGCCCCCACCACTCACACCTCCAAAAAAAGACAGAGGAAATAAACAAATTCCAAAACTAAATAATAAATTTCAATTTCTACTACTTTAATCCTGCATTTTGGTTGTATAATTAAGCTATGTTTGAAGCAGTGTAATAATGTAGAATTGTGGTCATGCTCCAGCCCAAATTTCTTTTTTTATTTAGTCAAACAAAATCACTAGGTGAGACCCCATAATCCTTTCTTTATTCATTTCCTACTGTTCTGCTGTAAGATTTTTCTCATCTATTTTCTACTTATTTATTTTAGTCCAATATTCAGGTAAAGAATGAACTGAAGCAAGGATTCAAATTTAAGTTTGCAATCTAGCACAGAAATATATGAAAAATTTTCAGTATCAAACATAATTTGTAAGGTGTATGGAAGGTATCACAGTACATAATAATGCAAATAAATCACAGAAGGAGTAGCATTTTCATTGTGTTTTATAGCTCAAATTATTAGAAATATGAAACAGAGCAATTTCTGAATTCTCAGTACAAACTGCAGTTATCATTACAATTTCAGAACTATAAAGATAAAAAGAGTTTTCTTCTCCAAAATAACATTCCTCTCATAATTCATACTGTCCAGTAGCATGATAAGCATACATATAAAGCGTATATAAAGACATTTAAAGGTACAATACTGCTTCTATGAACAAATCACCTAGATGGAAATCTCACTAGAACCACTTCTTACATTAATATTTTTTTACAGATCCAGACCAAACAGCATTTATTCACATGGCTTATCCTTTGGAGGTTTACAAGATCATCTGCTATTGTACATGATTGCAGAACCAGGACTTATTTTTATATTGTAAAAAAAAAAAAAAAAAAAAAAAAACCAAAATAACAAAAACTAAAAAAAACCACCATAAACCCTGTAGAACACTAAGCACATATTCAAACTGTCTTAAAATACAATAACAATAAAACAATTTTAGGACATTTCACAGTATAATTGCATCCATCACATATGTATGAATGTATGCACCTTTCTGTTCTCACGGCTCTCTCACAATTGTGCTGCTAGTGGTATTCAGCTACCAATACTTGTTCTGGTCATGTTCTTTGTTGTTAGAATAAGATTCTGTATTTTTGAAACTTAATCTAACATGTTATATTTCCCCTCCAAATAGTGGGGAAATATCTTCAAAAGGTCTCAGAATAAATCTATTTCAGTGAAAACAAAATAATGAAATGAGAAAATTGTACAAAATTAAGCTATTCTCAAGGCAAGCTTTGTATTTTAATGAAAACTGAAAAGGGTACAAAACTTTTACAATCCAAATAAAAATATGACAATGAAAACAATAAAGAAGAAAGCACATGAAAAACACAAAGACTTCAAGCCACTATAATTAAGGTTCTAACCTTACTTTTATTTTAATAGGTTAGATTGAAACAGTGGTTTTTTTAGTGTTTTATTGATTTGGGGTGGTTTGTTTTTGGGGGTATTTTTAGTTGGGACAAATGAAGGGTAGGGTGGTATTTTTTAAAAGAAACTATTTTTCTCATTTAAAATTGTAGTTTATCTGCCGCAACTCTTAACAGCATTTTATTAACTAATTACTGATTTAATGCATTCAGATATCTTTCTAAAAACATAATGCTTCACAGGGACTGTTACTTTGGCAGACTTGTATCTGTGACATCAAATAGTTTGGCCATATCTGAGCAGTTAGAAGTTACTAGAAAGCATTATGAATCTAAGGAACATGACAACGCTTTAGCAAACACAGAGAATAATCTCAGTCTTTGTTGTTTGATGAGTCAAAGCCTGTCTTTCTGAGTCAAACAAATAAAGTAATACAGATCTATGTAGCATTTGTGTAAGCCTTGAATACAGCACAGACCATGTCAAGCTGATAGTTCAGAGCTTTGATAAACATCATCCATTTTCAAGCACAGGAAAAGTGGAATTCGAATAGTCTAACTTTTTTTCTTCACATAACATAGGAAAGTTGGGTTAGAAGTTTATTTTGCAGTCAAAAAATCAAACCAAAACAAATGGCCATGAAGGTTAAGATTTGTGGCTAGATCAAAGAACATACTAGATACTAGATACTACAAGTATCTACATAACCCCTGCCTTACAAGCAGTCAGAGGTGAATATGACACACAGCATTTTTTCAAGTTTCTGCCATAGCAACTGTAAGTCACAAGGATATTTGGGAAAATATGACTAGGCTGCTGAGTCATCCCCGGCCTTAGGTTGCTCTGTGAAGGTAGACGTGAGAAATTACTGAACATAAATTGGTGGATGGTCACATGGATTAGTGGAATTTGGCAATTTTAGGCTTGTGGCTGGACTCAATCTCAAAGATCTTTTCCAGCCTAAAGAGTTCTGTGATTCTGAAAAGCACCTAGAGGTAACTGTTAGCATCACGAGGAAAAGCTGCATATCATGAGTAGGTAAGGGGGAGTTATTTGAAAAGTGACTCAACTTTGTATGAATTTGAGGGGGAACACTGGGAAACCTTCTGGAGAGCAAAATTTTTAAAGCCAGTAACCTAGGCAACCATACCAGTAATAACACACAAAGATGAGATTGCCAATATAACAGTATCAAAAATACTTAATTTTCTACAGATAAGAAAACTGGGACAAACCAAAATTTCAGACTCATCATGGAACAGCTGGGAAAGACCTTCAAAGGTCAAATAGTTATGCCTCTTCTGCCATGTGCAGAGACATCCTTCACTGGATTAAGTATCTTGATTGATCAAGTTGCCCAAAACCTCATCCAACCTTATCTGAAACACTGCCAGAGATGAGGCATCCATAGCTTCTCTGGGCAACTTGTTCCTATGTCTCACTACCCTAACCATAAAGAATGACTTCCTTATACCTTATTTTAACCTATCATCTTTAAGTTGAAAACTATTAATCCTTTTTCTGTCACTATGGGGCCTGGAAAAATATCTCTCTCCATCTTTCTTATAAGCCCCCATTTTACATCGAAAGACAAAAACAATGTCTTCCAGAGCCTTCTCTTCTCCCCAACTCTCTCATCTTTTTTACATAGGCTTGCTCCAGCCTTCTCATCATTTTCATGGCCCTCCTTGGGACTCATTATAACAGCTCCAGGACTTTCTTGCACTGGGAACCCCAGAGCTGGATGCACTACTCCAAGTGGAGACTCAGCAGAGCAGACAGGAGGGACAGAACTACCTCATTTGATCTTCTGACCACATTTCTTTTAATGCAGCCCAATACAGGGTTTACTTTCTGGGCTGCAAGCACATTTACTTCTTTCAGCATATTGGATGTTTTGAACTTCTGCATCTTCCTAAGAGATGATACGATAATTTTTTACTATTGGCAGTCTCCTGCAGAGTTGGCAATTGGTTCTCCAGAAGGGATACCAGTGGGATGGTGAAGAATTAAGTCTTTTCCATGCCAAGCTTGACCAATAAGGATGTCAGAAAAGCTTCAGTTGTACAATTTGGAGAAAGCAGATGGACTAGCAGAATGTTGCTGTAGTTAAATTTATATTTACCATAAAGAAAAGGAAAATTCACCAAGAGAAAACTTCTGTAGGATTTCAGTGCAAAATTGAAACTGACTTCTCTGAAGGATTGTTCTGGTACTGATAAATACTAGTCTTGAATACCAAAGGAAAAGGCTTGATCTGCAAGTTAACTAAGATATTAAAAAAAAAAAATTAGTATTGATCAGAAACTTAATCAGAACAAAAAGACTAAGTATACAGGAAGGAAAGAGGAGTAGGAATGGGAAGTTGTGGAATTCCTGCAAACAAGAGTCTCAGAGCTCTGCATTATGGTCTTCTCTGTCTGTGGAAGGAAAATTCATGGGAAGGAATAGCTCTAGGTACAGATATTATATCCAATAAAGACATGAAAACCTTTTCACAAAGACAGTCATAAACAAGCAAACAAATAAATGACACAGGATACAAGACTGAAAGATATTTCCTAAACATTAATTCGAGCCATCCACAAATTACAAATTAGATCACGTTAAATCTTGAGTTAGTTATCTAAGATTAATTTAGTAAAGTTGAGTGAAAAGGATCTGAATCTTAACTTTCTTTTTTTTTTTTTGCATTTAAATTCAAATTTATGCTAATACTGAGGATGTCACATATAAGAAAGCAGTGGCGCTTTCAGCCTGAACACTAAGCAAAATATTTTCTGCGAGTTTCTGATAAAGAAATTTGCATTAAAACCTGAAACTAAAACTAAACATAATAGCCATGAAGGCTGGAGAAAGAAATTGCAAATAAACATGAGGAAATTTTGTGCTTTAACTTACTGATACTGATACTGATACTGATACTGATACTGATACTGATACTGATACTGATACTGATACTGATCAATTGCAACATAAACTAATAGTCTTATAGATACTTAGAGAATAGGTAGACTAGTTTTGCATTCACGAAATTCTGTAGAGCAGATTAAATTGTGCTACTATTGTTCACATAGACTGTGAAGATGCTTTAAAAAGTGACACTCAAAGGAATGTGGAAAATGAGGACGCCTGAAACACAAAATCCAAAAAAAGAACAAAAGTGGACAATCTCTTGCAAGTTTGTACCCCATAATGTGGAACATATGTGATAGAGTCTCTTGAGAGACTTACTGAATCACGTACGCCTTATGAAAATTCTAGGAAGTAGTCCAAGCTAGAGGAGAGCAAAAGAGTCCAAATGTTTTTATGGAACTGTGTGGGATGAATCTATCTTAAGATACAAACCCAAACAGTAACCAAAGGTGTCTAGGCACTGATTGCTTCCTAAATGATTGCTTATAAATAAATTTAAAAATCAATAAATAAAAACAAAACTAATGAACAATAATAGATAGAAGAAAGTAATAAACTTAATGCCTTAAGGGCTATCTCAAAATTCCTTGGCAGTGCCTAAAATATTAAAATGCTTTCTAAGCAGTTGAAGAAGAAAGCAACTCTATTGGGTTTGCCCTATTTCTTAAGGAAAGGAGAACTGTTTTGTCATCCTTGGGCACTGGTTCCACCCTCAGCAAGTTTTCTGGCAATCCCAAGGTGTGTGGCACAATTGACATTCTGGAAGGAATGGATGTCACCCAGACAGACCTTGAAAGGTGGGCTTGTGCAAACCACAGGAAGTCCAACAAAGTCAAGTACAAGATCTTTTACCTGTGTCAGGGCAATTCCAAGCACAAATACAGACTGGGAAAAGAATGGATTGAACCCTGGGGAGAAAGACTTGATGGTGTTGGTGGGAGGAGAGATCAACATGAGACAGAAATATATGTTTGCAACCAGAAAGTCAACTTGGTCTGCATCAAAAGCAGCACAACCAACTGTCTGAGGGAAGTCTCAGCCCCTCTGCTCTCATGAAACCCTCCTGGAGTCCTGTGTCCAGCTCTATGATCCACAGCATAAGGACATGGACCTACTGCAATGAGCCCAGAGGAGGGCCATGAAGATGATCAGGGAGACTGATTTACTCATCATAGGAGCATTACTCCTACGAAGTCAAGTTGAGAGAGCTGGGGTTGTCCAGACCGGAAAAGAGAAGGCTCTGTGTATCCTTTTAGCAGCCTCCCAGTAAATAAAGGGGACCTGCAAGAGAGCAGTGATGTTACTTTTTATAACGGCATTTAGTGATAGGACAAGGGGGAATGGCTTTAAACTGAAACATGGTAGGTTTAGTTTAGATATTAGGAAGAAGTTCTGTACTGTAAAGGTGGTGGGGCACTGAAACAAGTTGCCTAGAAAATTTGTGGAGGCACCATCCCCAACTTTGAACAAACAAGCTGGATGGGGCTTTGAGCAATCTTGTCTAGTGGAAAGCGTCCCTGGAACTTGGAAAATAGCCATGTTTTAGCATACATTTTTTCCCAAAGAGGCCTTACTGCAATTTGGGGAGTTTTTATTAATGCAGTCTTTCTAAACTTTTAATTTTCTTTTTTTCTTTTTTTTTTTCTTCAAGTGTGCTATCACAAATAAGATATGGTGAAAAATCATATTTAAAATTAGAATATAATAATTAAAATGTTGTAAGTAAATATGTTGTTATATGTATGCATTTCTAAATTTCTTCGAACATTTGGAAACCTGACATACTATCTCAAATATTGTCTGTAACTCCTTAAAATCTTTAGGCACCTTATAAATCAATTATATATGATAAAGAGTGAACTGTAATACTAGATTTATTTGTTTAACATTCAGGCAAAATCTTTTGTTGCTCTATTTTATGCAGTTTTTTCACTCTAGGGTCTGAGACAATTCTCTTCAAAACAGAAAATAAGTGATTTATTTTTCTTTTTTGTTGTTGTTGCTTTGGGCATTTGGTTTGGTTTGAACAAAGGTTAGGTCAACAAATGAAAAAGAAAAGACAATGTCTTTGCCCACAACGAGGTTGCCAAGTATGTCTGACCCTCATGGTAGATGATCATCACAAAACTAATCCACTTGGATGAAGTATGCGAAGGAGGAACATCCTAAGCTGACAGAAAACATACAATCCACACATTCTATGAAAAATCCCTCAATTTTTGTTCACAGACACCTTCCTGTCTTAGGGTTGAATGTGGGTTCTACAAAAAGCTGGCTTTTGAATGTTCATGCTTAGAAAGCATGGGAAGAAATGGGAAAGAGAGTGCAGTGCCTGGGAACCTGTAACTGAGACTGAACAGAAAATAATTTCATGCACGAAGAGTATGATTTAAGAGTATTTCATACTCATTCCTGAAGACTTACAATCTGAATCAGCCAAAAGTTAGCGAGTGCATGTTGCCTTTCTAAAATCTATTGAACCTCCTTGTTCAAAGTTCCTCTAAAAAACTTTTTGTTGTGTTTTATCTAATTATCTAATAAATTATTACAACAAGGGAGCTCATTAAATTCAGAGTAAGGAAGAAGGAAAAGGTGTTGCTAGAACTTAATTAGCAAGATACAAAGATACCAATTAACACCTATAGCTCAAGAAGAGGAAAAACTTTTTCATGCAGCATACTAAAAAAATACATTCACAGCTGGTTACACATATTTAAGTGGCATGCGACTAATTTTGGTGCTAGTGTTGATATTAAGTAAAAAAGATCATGTAAAGGAAAAAACAACTTCCCCAGGGTAGCAACCAAGATTTTTTTTATTGGTATGAATACCAACTATTTAGCTATTCACATTAATGAGAGAGTAATTAGGAAAAAATTGTGCTACAGAAATGGCTAAGAATGATATCATCTTTTTTCTACCAGATGTACCACACTAATGCATGCCAATAACAATTTAAATACACAGTTTGCAATTAACACCTCTGACAAGCTAGAAAACAATTATTTTCTTTTAAGATAATAAACTGACTGCTAGGAATAAGATCCTTCTCAAATATAGATCCTTCTTCTCTTACTCATGTTTTGAGTGATGTTATCATGAGATCTAAAGGTCATTGGATTTTAAGTAACAGAGAACCATCTAGGTCTATAGATCCAAAATAAATATGAAGAACCATAACCTATAAAGGAAATGATGAATATTTTTCTCATGCTTTCCAATCTGTTAGATCTGTTTCTGGAATTAATAAGGAGACTTAGATGTGTCCATATTAGAGTTCAAACCAAAGCAAGAAAACTTTAGGACATGAAACAACCAGCAAATAGATAGCCAGCAAGCAATACTGTCTTCAGGGTGCAAATGAAACGCAGTATTTGTACAGAGCTGAAGCATGGAAGCCTATGGGACATTTTATTATATCCATAAAGGATTTGTAACAAACTCATCCCTGATGAAAGAAAGAATCAAACACTGTTTTTGAACACTGCGAAAGGCTTGTTTTTCCTTTTCAGATGTGGCAGCATGTGCACATTTGAAAAATAAATAGTGTTTTTCTGTGGAAGAAGAACAGCAATCTCTATTCCTTCTGTTGAGATGGATTACAAGTAACAGCAGACTAAAAATCCATAAAATGGAAAGAAGAATCTAGCTTACCTGAACTAATAACCTGTCTCACTTAGGAACTAGAAGCTTAGTATGTTTTGCCATTCAAGATCTGTCTGAATAAATAGAAAAAGCAGAGACGATGTTCAAAAGTGAGTGTCTAAGAACTGGGATATGCAAAGTACGGAGGCTAAGAGGCCACATTTACTTGCTCATTTGTGAACTCAAACAGCGGATGCATTATTTTCTTAGTGTGTTGCAGGGTTTTTTGAAGAGTTTCTTTTCAGTGCAAATTTAGTTTGCACTTGAAATCTTACAATACACACTTGAGCTGTGCTGCTGGTTTTCTCAAAGCAGTTTCCCTCCTGGTGAAGCAGAAGCAAAGACATCCAACAGGGAGCCATCTGTAGATCTCTCCTTGCAAATTGAAAGCAAGATCTGCCAGCAGTTAGCACTCTATATAGGTGCAATTTATGCCTAGAACCCACAGCTGTCATTAACTTCATTGACTTAACTGTGAAAACACAATATGGATGTCTACTCCAAGAACCACAAAGAACTGTACAAAAATGAATTATGGTCCTTCCTTTTAAATGTAATAATAGTCTATGATGTAGATACATCTGACACCAGATCACCTCTGTCATATTAAGATACAGTCAATTTTGGATATGTACTACCCAATAGACTTTTGCTACTAGGGATCCAAAAATTAGTTTTCAACTATTAATTTAACATATTGCTTCTTTTTATTTAGCCAAGACAAAACACTACCTCATCAGATATTTTTTAATCATGCAGTCCTAAGCTTGGCTAAGCAAGTTTATTACAGTTTATTACAACTGTTTAAGCCCAGGCATGGCATTCACATGCCTGACTATTGCCATCTGATGATATTTCTATGGTTGTGCTCTATACTGTTGGCATTCTAACAGCTGCTTCAGAAGAGGATGAGTATTGTGTCAGATTGGCAATTTCTGCCATCCTGGGCAACCTAAACTGACACCTAGTGTGACAATTCAAACATGTTAATTCCTTATTAGTGTTCTTGACTTAAAGAGGGATGAGAGAGGAGTCTTGCCCCTATGAAAAATTTTATAGAAAACTTAATTCACAAGGACTAGCCTGGGATTCTCAGGTAACACAAAACTTAGTTACATTCTTTTGAAAATAAATAAAAGGAGCAGTTTATTTTAAAAGATCAGTCCTATATTTAAAGTCTCATAAAGCCCAGACAATTCAAAATTCATGTTTACCACCTCTCAGAAGAATATTGCCTTCATCAAGGGTCTACACCATGTTCTTGTCTGCATCATCTGGTTGTCTCCCTCTGTTTTCCTAAACGAATGGTTTTATGTTTGCAATAAATTTGTAAAGCACAGAGGGGTGGAAACATCTCTCTTCTTGTGTACCTGAGCAATTGGAAGAAAACAAAAAATAAACCTTAACAAAGGAGTGTACATTTCACCACCCTGAATTGTTACAATATAAATTAGTAGCACAATGATCAATTTTTACAGTAACTTAGTAAACAGTGAATTATAATTCTGACAATACAAATAAAAGAATATTTTTTTTTCATCTGAAAGTGTGACTGTTTATTTGAATTACTCTGAGATTTGGTGTTGAAGAATACATCTGATGAAGGTTTCTTGGTTTGCAAGCTAGAGATGTAGACCAAAAAGCAGACCGGGCTCTGGGTGGGAGCCCTGATAGACAAGAGGCCATGAACTGAAAATACTTTGATTAAGAAAGGTCATGAGGACCAGTGGCCCCAGCCAGATGAATGGACACTGAGAGACACCTCCAGAGCCGAAGACACAGGGGGAAGAGCAAGGCTGTGAGGGTATAAAGGCAAACTGTAGTATAAAATCCCAGGGGTCCTTTCGCCCTCCTTGGGGGCACCAGCTCAGGCTGTTTGTGTTTATGCACCGTGAATGAATGTCTTTATGGAATGAGACATCTGAGACTCCTCTACGGCAAACCTGGGCTCAATCTGGTGAGGAAATCTGGTTTGACTGTGTGAGAGTGTGATGTGTGGGAGGGCTCCCATCACTCCCTGGATCTGCCTGTTCTGAAGGGCCTTCAATCCCAGCAGCAGAAGTCTCTAACCTTGGGAGTGTGGCTACCAGAGAATGTCATGAATCATCAGACTGGGAAGTTTCCCTAACACGAGTGTGTCTCAAAGAGATAGATATGAAGGAGTGTATTCAAAACGGAATTGCAACCAATTAAGCAATTCCAGCTGTTCTGGATAGTCAGCTTATATAATTCTCTCACAGTGTGTATTCTTTCAGCTCTAGGTCATGGTAGAAAGTTTCATGATTGAATAACTCTTGATTTTTCAGAATAAGCTAAGTTAATTACAGATCATAGGCTCTTATAAAATTACAAAGGACAGGATACATCTTTATTGTGCAGGCAGCGATGTCAACTTTCTGGCTGGGGTAATAGTTAAAAGGCTAAGAATGAACAAATATCTTTTTTAAATAGGACCCAATCAAGACCTTCTCGCCATGTATGCATTTTTAATGGCAATTACTTCAGCAGTTATTATGATATTTCAATAAAAATCTGAAAAGAATAAAAGAAGTAACATATTCCTAACTTGATCTAAAGGTTTTGAATGCTATTCAATGTCTTCATCCTGAATTATAAAGGCAGATTTATCAGAGCTAATTCTAAGAAGGTAACTAAATTTTTGAAAGACCTAAAGCAAATTTAGGACATTTTCATCCCTACAGTATTCTCTACCTTTTGTCATCCCCTTTATAAATCAAACAGAATGCCCTACAATCTATCTTCTTGACAAACTCCAGCACAGATATGTCTTTATCTTATTCCTCTGTCTTCTACCAACTTTTCTAGGTTTTTTTGCTTTGTTCTGTTTTGTTTTTTTAATGTACAGTTTACTTGAAATTGATCTCAACTATGTCAATTCAACTGCTGTTGCATGCTTTCTTACATAAAACCTCCATGAATTTTTATCAAAAAATAGGAAAAAACCCTTAATAGCTTGAGAAAAAAAAAAAGATAAAGAATATTCTATTGTTAGAGGTGGAAGTATTGAACACTTAAAAAAAAATCAAATACACTGACTTTTGTCTTCAGGCAGGAATTCTGTCGTCCTGTTTGTAATAACCTTAAATAAGAACTCTTCTCTAAATTTCTGTGAACATTTACACCTTTTTGTCCACTTAAATGACTTCTTTCTGATTTCTATTCTTGGGTCTAGAAGTTTTGTTGAGCATGTAAAGCTCCTTTGTGCCCTAAAATTGAAGTCTTCACAATATATTGTTTGTTTATTCCTCAGATATTACATGGGACACAGACAAATGGGAAAGCCTGTAACCCAAAAGAATATTTCAACTAAAATTACTGGTGAAATTTATTTCACTAAGAGACATGCAACCTTATAAAATATAAATTCATTTGTCTGACAGCTACAGCACCTTAAGCAGTTTTCAGGGTTCATTTGTTCTCAACATAGTTAATCGTAAGATTGAAGAATTTTCCACTGCTTGTGGTCTAGACAATATTTTTTTTTACAAAGACATGTCCCTGACTTGAGATCAGACCTCAAACTCAGGAGATTTAAGGTCAGGACCTGATATTAGTCAAAACACCATTTCTAGTATTGGAACAAGTTTTACAGTAAATGTTCTTTTACGTCCCTAAGCAGAACTTGTTTTAACATCCTCATAGGGTTGTTGGTAATTACAGTATTATGAAACTATTCTACTTTTTACAGTCCTTTAAAGTGAGTTAAAGAAAAGGACAAAATTCCACTCACAAAAAAATTTCTAAAAAATGGTTGTTACAGGCTTCAAAGCCTATCATCAAACAGCAATATTAGCAATACATTCTGACCAGCATTACATAAACAGCATACAGATATTTGCTAAAAATAAAATTTAATACTAATGTGGAGTACCTATGCAGTATCTTGAAATAACCCAAAAGAAATGCTAAAGCTAATTAATAGTTTTTAAAAAGGTCGTATTTTTTCCTTTTCTACTTCTTCCTCCCAAACCAGGAATTTTGGAATACGGTGTTATTACTACCTAACATAATGCAAATAAACTTTTGGCAATAATTTGAGCTTTTTAAATATAGTTTGGCATAGTATATATACTTCTTTATCTCAGCGCATGTATGTAAGATCAGACTTTCTCCTTTGATCTTTCAGTACTTAACTGGTTACATGGTCCATAGTGTATCATGCCTCTCCTGATACTCTTTAAAGCATGCAAAGAAAAAAAAAATCATATTTTTAAAGAAAAAAATCCAGATGCTTTTCTCTTATCAGAAAACCAAAACCCAGTTGAGTCTTGCTAGCAATGCTCACTCTTTCAGTTTCCAGATGCATTTTTCCTTAACTCATGCTCAGATAAGAAATTGTGCAAGAACCCATACTGTGCCATAGAGTCTCAAAATTTTCTATCCCTATCAGAATCAGCTGCTTTCATGCATCCAGCTATAATTCCAGCACATATTTATATTATCTGTTCCTGCGTTTCAGTTGGCTCAATTCATGATCTGCATGTATACAGACATTCATCTCTGCTGGATGACAGTGGTGCCTGTTAACTTCAAGGGAACTGCTGAACAGACTATTAGGATATGGTTGTCATCTGGGTTACTTTGGGTACTCTTTCTAATTCTCCCAGGCTTGTTGTGCATGAGACACAGAAGATTCAAATAAATCCCATTTCCTTCCTCTTCTTGGAAGTGGGTTATAGTCATTATATCTGTTATTAAAAAGCAAAATGAAATATACAAGAATATCCATTTTCTTCTTCCCAGCTTTCTTCTCCCTGAGGCTGTAAGCTCTTCTTCAACTCTTGAATTATTTTGAATGATAGTTTGGGAAGATTGCAAAACACTGTTCCTATAAAACTAACCTAGCCTGACTAATTTGCTAACAAAACACAAGTTCTCACTCTCTATTTATACATCATTATCATTGAAATGAAGCCAAAAAGTGATAGTGGTTACTTAGCTGCTCAAAATAAATTGCTTAAATTCTAGCCATAAATCTTCAACTGTATAACTGAGGTTAATGTGATAGGAAACACAGCAACTGGGATCCATCAATGCCTAAATTACTTTTATAGACAAAGGGAGAATATGTGTTATAAATGTTACAATGTTCTTAATTTTATAATATTGCCTGACCTACTCTGCTTTCTGATCAAGTTCTAAAACCTGACCTTTACCATATTGGACTGAATCTATAGGAGACATTGTAGAAAACTCTTGGGTGATCTAATGTTACCTAAAGATCAGTGGCTATCATCCCTATTTAAAAGATTTCAATTAAGAATTTAAGTATTACCACAAATAAAAAAAATCTCCTGATTGATATTCAGTTTTCCTGTTTGGATGAATGAACTCTACATGATCTGATGTACAACTAATCTCTATAGCTACAGATATAGCTATAGATTCAAAATCATTTAAAAGTCTGGCAAATTTACATGTAAAAATGTTATCTTTAAAAGAACATTAAAGACAGACTTATTTTTCTTCTCTTACTCTTCTGTGGCTGTAATAATTTTTATGAGCTACAAAACAAGAGGATGAGGAAGAAATTGTATGTGAAAGAATGGGCTCTATTACAGTCTTATTGCTTTATACTGATCATGCTTATATGATTTTATACTAGAATAAATTCATTAGGAACTTTCAATGGTAGGAAGGACAGTGGATTTTATTATTTTTGAATAGTTTAGCATCAAAGTGATGGCGACAAAGGAAAAAAAATCTGAGTCTTCGGTCTTGCTAAACATGGTATTCCTTACATTGCATGTTGATTTCAAAACTGGCAAAAGAATGATTGGCTGATTCAAACAACATCAAGACCACTGTCTATTGCCACACTTACTTCTCATATAACAGTCATGCACTTCTTACTCAATGACAAATGCAAAGTTTGAACCCAAGAAGGAATAATCTCCTGCAATATTGCAGACAGGGATGAAGAGATTTAGGCACAGCTCTGGGGAAAAGGCTGGTGGTCTTGTTAGACTGCAAAGCTGGACATAAGCCAGTGGTGAGCTCTGTCACATAGTTTCAAGGCAGTGATAGTCCACACCTAGAGTGCTGTGTCCATCTAGTTTTGGAAGGACAGGACAAATTTCAGTGAGATCTTCAGAGGCCACCAAGTTTGGGGCTGAAGTGAATGCACAGGTCTTGAATGATTAAATCATTGTCTCCTAGATTTACTTACCATGTTACCACGCTCCAACACCACTTAGGTTTCTAAAGGCTTCAGAATAATTTGTTTTCTCTAAACCAATTTGTCTCTTGTCAAACTGAGATTGCAGTTTTACAACCACCTGGGGAATAAGTGATCCCATTCCATAAATAACAGTCATCTGCATAATGTGTACTGAGATGTCCCTGTAGACATTAGATATTGTATATGAATATAAAGATATACACTCAGTTAAGAGATTTATGCAAGAGATACTTCAGTTGATATGTCTAACATTTTCTAACACAAATCTTTTTATAATACCATACAGAAAAATCTGTATATGTATTGCAGGTGTTAAGCTAAAAATTAAAACAAAATACAATTAAATGGGTATTTAAACCATGGAAACTTATTGGCGGTGTCAAGATGTCTGAAGTCAGGAATATGAAAATATTTGTTGTTGGCAAGAGTTATGATAACTATAGAATAGTAGAATGGCCAGGATTGAAAGGGACCTTACCAGGTCATCTGGTTCCAAGCCCCTGCTGTAGGCAGGGACATCTTTCACTCGACTAAGTTACTCAAAGATCCATTTAACTTGTGCTTTAACACTTCCAAGGATGAGGCATCCACAACTTTTCGCTGGGCAGCATCTTCTAGTGCCTTACCACTAAGGAATACAAATAATATGAATAACGTAATTTTCTAAGAAAATAAGTGGAGTATATACAGTATATATATAGTGTGGCATATATATGAAATTCCAGATTTTCTCCTTAAATTCCTCAAAGGATTAAGGAATTTAGATTTCGTGTTTCTGTTTTTAAACTATATGTGCTGTTCTTTTACTGGGATATAGTTTTTTTTTTCCACATTAGCTGGTATAAGACTATGTTTTGGATTTTTGCTGAACACAGTGTTGATTATATAGAGATGTTTTTGTTATTGCTGAGCAGGGCTTACACAGAGTCAAGGCCTTTTCTGCTTTTCCTGCTGCTGTGCTGGCAAGAAGGGTGGAGGCTGGGAGACACAGCTGGGAGACACAGCTGGGACAAACTGACCAAAGGGATATTCCAGACTGTTATATCTTGCTCAGTGTGTAAAGTGAGGAGTGCCACAGTTTTGTACAATCCAGCTGGAGCAGCAGATCCCTCGCAAGTTCAAGGTTAGCTGGGAGTTTATCGTTCACACAGTCATGATCCTCCAGCTCAGGGCACTGAGACTCTCTTGATCTGTCATGCATGCTAAAGATGCAGTCAAAGAATGAATTAAATACCTCTGCTTTGGCCGTGTCCCTGTTTGTGAGTTGACCATCCTCATCCTGTAACTGGTTTATACTATTTTTACTCTGCCTATTGCCATTAATATATTTCAAAAAACCCTCTTTTAATTGTCCCCCACAGTGGACAGGTGGCCAGCATCAACTCCATCTGAGCTGTGGCTCACAAATTTTTCATTGCAGTGGCAATCAGCATCTCTGTGTTCTTTCCATGTCACCCAACCTTGCTTCCATTGGGCATACATCTCCCTTTTTGCCTTGTTTTCAAGAGGAGATTCCTGCTTAGCCAACACATCCTTCTGCCTAACCTGCTTTATTTCTGACATTTGGGAGTTGCCTGGTCCTGTGCCCTTAGGAGACGATGTTTAAAAAGTGACAAACAGATGTACCTGCATCTGCAAAAATATTTTCCCAGGGAACCTTACTTTGTAATTCCCTGAGCAGACCAAAGTCTGCTCTTCTCATGTCCAGAGCTGAGGTTTTGCTGTCATTTTTTCTTTTGTCAAAAGAGATTATAAACTCTATTTCTTTGTGGTCATTGTGACCAAGATGGCCGCCAATCCGCACTTTGCTCACGAGATCCTGTCTGGTGACAAACAGGGGACAAAGAGGGCATCTTTCCAAGTCATCTCCTTTAGGACCTGTTCCACTAAGTTAATGAGTGTTCCTTCAAACGCATCAGCATGTTCAGACTATGATAAATCAAGTTACACTATTCTTAAAGGTAGGCTAGGTTAACTAATCATTCTAAAATCATCTAAAATTCTCCTTTACACTTGTTTGAAAGTAACAAAACAAGAAATGAGTAAAAATATTAAAGAAAAGAATTTAAAATAGAATTATTTTAAGAAGTCATTTAAACAATAATTTAATAAGAACAAATTGAAAAAATTTCAGAAATATTATGACAGACTTTTAATAAGCACTCTTAAAACACGTGGGTTAAGAGAAAAGTGTGGCTGGGATATAGCAGAGGCAGAGAAGTGTAAGACCACTCAGAAAATTTTTGTCAGGAACAGGGAAATAGTATGTAAGATAATTTAGCATTGTATTTTTTTAAAATACAGTGAGTTTACTTTGTTTTCCCAAAGAAGGAGAAAGTAGCTAAACACTGATACTGGCAGTTTTGGGTATTTTCAGCTTTCATTTCAATCTTAACTAGAGCCAGAGTACATCTGGATTTCCTCAGACATGTCCTCCCTTTTCTGTCAAGAAATTTTCTCTGTCTGGGAACTGAAGAAGTTTGTGCCCCCAGCTGGAATGTCCAAAATTTCCAGACATATTCACTATGCATGTAAAGATTAACTTTGCAGCATAGGCATACTGAGCTTCCTGCTCCTGGGAAACTTCAGTACACAGTGCACATGTGACATTGTGGGTCTGTACACAAGCAGCAAGCCTAGCATGCTCCAAACACACTATTTATGACAGTACCTGTGGCAAATGGGACTTTTTATTCGGGATTTCTAAACCAGAAATAATTTTGAATAATTTTGAATAATTTTGAATAACTTTTGATTTTTTCTCTTGCTTCCTTGACAAAGCCAATCTTGCCATAAGAATGTATTGCACTGAAAAATCTGAATTAAGTAATCACAGTGAAGTAATCACAGAAGTTAAAGAGATAAGGTCATGATAACCCTAATGAATGGAAACTGCAGGGACTAGCATCAGAAACAGGTAGCTGTGATTTATGGACTTGGCTTTAACCAAAAGTTGAACACAAAGCAAAAGCTGTTTAATATCTATGGTATCACTATGCTGCTAATAAGAACATCAGTCTAAATGAATGAGCTTTTTTTTTTTTTTTTTTTTTTTTCCTTCTCTGGCCACTGGACAAGTAAAATATGCTTCTGAGGAGCAGCTGTTGCATCCTCCTTAGGGCATTCAGTACATCCTTATTTCCAAGAGTGACTTACATGTGGTATACATTTGTAGTGAAGATCTGCAGGGAAGATGCTACTTCTTTTTAGCTGAACAAGACACTTTCCTCCTGAAAATATACTTCAGCTTCTTTTACCATTTGCACTTAACAAATACAGTGGAAAAAAAACAGTCACTTTACGCTGCCAGGCAAACAGTGCTTGAACTCAATCAGATTCTGTATGCAACTATTCTATTTATGTGAAATAGAACTAAGCAGATCTACCCCACAAATTAATATGAACAAAATTAATTGTTAAAAGGCAGTCTTTTTATGAGCTGTGAAGGAACTCAAAAATTGAATTGAAGCACAAAGATACAGCACTTAAGAGACAATTCTTCATCACGAAATTGCATAAATTTGTATTGGGAAGATGCCAGTTCCTACTGGTTTATATCCATTTGGTTAAAGTGATAAAGTGGACGAGTCATATTTCTCTGATAACACTGTGCCTGCAGGATGCTAGTGATAAGAGGCAGATTTGCCATTAACGTAATATGACAATGCCGAATTAATTCTAATTATCTTGATTGTTGAGCACTTAAATGAAAACGAAGACATTAAAAGTAACTAATTGCTTAAAAGGCTATTTTGTATAACAAAATATGAAGGATTTTAAAAAAAGAAGTGCAAAACAATGGGCCTGAACTATCTAAAATCTTGTATGTTTATTTATTTCTTATGAACCTTCTTGGAAAGTAGTATGACTTTTCAGAATGCTTGAAAAATTTAAACCACCATTTTCCTAATTACATATTTTTTCATTATTCATCAAACTTATGGACATTATTATTATATTAACTGATACATTATCTGTTGTCAGACCTAAAGTCCACAGTTCACAATGAAGCTTATTGATCATAATGGAAAATATTAAAATAATACATAATAGAAATTCACTAATAATAACTATGAAAAATACACTCCTTGCAAAGCATTAAGCCCTCATTGTTCAGCAAATTCTCACAACGAAAATATTTAACAATTTATATGACAAAAAATATTTTAAAGCAATTTATTTTGTAATTATCTCCAGATATTGAAACACAAATTTTCTTAAATCCATTACTGTATTATTTTCATGGCACTATCTCACCATGTTATATCTTTTTACTTATTTCTAATCTCTATTTCTTCAAAAAGTAGAAGCTGTCATTTACAACCAATCAATCATCTTGAAAAAAGAAGAAGGAAAAAAAAATCTGGGGAATCCTTTTTCTCACTGTACAAGTAAAAATTTAAAATTGTGTGCTTATTTAGTGTTACAGAGGTGCAGGAGGTCTAGAAAATTAGTGTACTACACTCAGTCCACACAGACAAACTGTAACCACAGCTTTCAAAATACAATGCAGCTGTTCTACAGCAGCCAGCCTGTTAGCTGTGCGCCTGGGCCCTGTTTCCAGCCCTGGATATCTCACACTGCAGCCTGATTCAGTAATGTATTGCTAAGAACAGCTAGCAAGAATTAGTGTCATGAGGGTTGCAACAGCAGTCAAAGGAGTTGCATGCAGTTATTAACAATGTTGACTTTCTACTCACACTTTATACAGTTTGCTGACTTGGAAAGGAGCTGCAAAATCTCAGTTTAGTTTTGAAGCTATTTCATTAAGGTGTGGGATTTTCTGTGGGTTTTTTTTGTTTTTTTTCCTCTCTCACCACAACAGTTTAAATGACTGACACCTGTTTTGTCTGGGTCAAGTGCCTCAGCCAGGATCAGGGACACTTCTCACCTTCACCTGTTGAAAATACACCTCTAGTGCCTGAGAATTTAGAAAGTTCTCACTGTAAAAAAAAATAGTGACCGACAGTGTTAGTGTTAGTGTAACTTTGTTGAAATGCTTCTTCCCTCCTGGAAGTGCCACAATACATTTCATGGAAATCTGTATGACTTTTCACTCTCACTCTCTCTGTCAGCTCACATGGGAGTTCTGAGGCTTCTGATACTCTCTTGAAGGAAACAGGAATACGTCCAATAGGAAATCAAGAGAACCACTGTTGTATGGCATCATGCTGTAACTCCTGAGCCTTTGAAAACAGATCTGAAATTAAGTGTCTAAATTTCCCCAGTAATCCAGAGGGAAAGCCATGCATGTCTGAAGAGCAATCAAAAAAATCTTCTCTGAGCATAGATACTGCTAAGAAGAAAAATCAAACACAAGATCAGAGGAATGCAACACCCTCTCCAAGCTGAGTCAACTGAACCAGGACTATAAGACCTATCAAACTAGTCACAAGTTTCTGTCCACTCCAAATGTGAAACTAGGAATCACCTCCTTAAAACAGTCATCTGTAATTAATTAATCTGTTTTCACATGAAAAGTAAGTTGAAGTGTGGGTAAGGACCACTTTCCTTTTACCAACCACTTTCTCATTTTAATCATCTGTTTCTAGTGCTCTAAACTGCCCTCTCCTAGGGATTTAGCTATTCATGTACCAAAGCACTGACAGCAGCCCTGGTCTGGACTAACTATATAAACTGTGCTCACAGTGCTATGAGAAAAACTGTACAGAGATGAGAAAGGAGAGAATTAGGGATGAGAGTGCCTAAGTGAGATCGTCTGTGGCTCAAGGATTCAGAAGGGAAAATATCAGCATGGAAAGGCATGAGACCTAACAGGCAAAGACAGGGCAGAAAAGATGACGGGATCCCAGCCAGGAGATGTTGATGCCATTGGTGGAGTTACAATCAGAGGCCCAAGGTAGTCCTCTGGCACAGTGAATCCCCTGTGGAAACCACAAGGCTGACAGCTCTTTGGATGCTTTGTCTATTGAAATGAAGGGCACACAAGTGCTTACTCAAATATCTGGTAATTCTTATGTATCTTTTGTGGATGCTAGACAGTGAATAATCTTCTATATAATTTATATATAGATTCTAGACAGTGATTAATCTATATCTTTTTTTTAATGTATATTCCTCTTGTAGAGTCAGTTATTCTCTGCATAAAGACACCCAAACATGACTAACATAAAGACAGGCAAAACACACAAAAGACCATTCTCAAGATCCACAGGTTAATTTTTCTACTTTTGTATGCTGGGTTTGAACCCAGCAGGAAAATTAAAGTTCAAATAAGCCACTCCAGCGACACTTTTTGGTAAGGAGGAGACAATAAATGAGATATTATTAGTTGAAATAATTTCCTAAAAGCACAGTAACAACAGCAATATTAATAGCAAGAGTACACAAAAGGGAAAGTGTTTTACCCACATAAAGGTATTCATCACTGGAAAGAAAGAAAAAAAAAAGGCTTCCCAAAGATAACACCTGTACCACAAGATATTCAGCAAACAAAGGCAATAGGGTGAGGAGATCTCCTGCAGCTTAATGTTACCACCATTAGCCTGAAATGATGGAAAATAGGGACAAACACACCCTGGAAGCTAATTTGTCCAAATAGGGATTTTGCTGGTTGAGCACAGTTCTCTGCAGTTGCCTGTCATGCCACCTCCAACACTCCGACTGCTGTGCGTGTGTGGTGAAAAACCTCTTTGCTGGGGTCTCTTTAGAAATAGCCACTCATTCAAAAACAACCAAAGGCTGATTTTGACTTTGATGCTGTTGCATTATAAGCTCAGCTGGCAACTAAGCACCATGCAGCCCCTCAGTCACCGCCCTTCTCCCCATCCTCCCCAGTGGAATGCAGAGGAGAATCAAAAGTTAAAACCTGTAGGCTGAGATATAAACAGTTTAATAATTGAAACAAAGTAAAATTTAATAATAATAATAATAGTTAACAATAAATAACAATAATTATAATAAAAATAAAAAAACACACCCAAATAAGCAAGTGATGCATGACACAGTTTATCACCACCTGCTGGCCAACACCAGCCTTCATCCCTGAACCCCAATCTGTTCCCTTTCCAAGTAGCTTCCCAGTTTGTAAAATGGACACGCTGTTCCATGGTGTGGAATATCCTTTTAGCAAGTTCAGGTCATCTGTCCCCGCTGTGGTGCCTCCCAGTGCTCTTTTTTTGTTGCTGTTTTTTCCTTTTCTTTTTTGTACCTCCTGACTGGCAGGGCATGAGTACAAAAAATGTTCTTGACACAGCATGAACATTACTTAGCACCACAACATCAGTGTTAGCAATATTATTTTTACACTGAATCCAAAACAGAGCACTATACCAGCTACTGGGAAGAAATTACCTCTATCCCAGTCTAAGCCATAACAAATGCCTGTCAAATAGGCAGGAAGGAATATCTGAGCCACTTGTGGCACAGAAAGATGCTTGATCCACCTTCATCTCAACATACAGTAATAGAGTATGAGTTGTAGTATGATACATAAAGGACCTTAATTAAACTTCTAATAGGCAAGAGTTTACGATCCAAGCACAAAGAATTGTACTGCTTTCAGAACTGAAATTAGGTCTCCCTTTTAGGCTGTTCCTATAGATAAGAACACACAAACCTGGTAGTTGGCATAGATGTCTTTGTATGGTAAACAAACATTTTAAGTATCTCCAGAAAAAAAAGAGATACCCTCCTTCTCATTGGTACCATGATGGCAAAGTCATTTAATGCAGTCTAGAATTAACATTTTAATCTTGACACATAGCCACAGAAACAGAGCCTCAAATACTGAGAAATAATGTCTTCATTCCCTTAAAATCTCATTCCTGAAATTTCACTTCCCTATTCCAAGAAGATTAACAAATCACATCATGACTATTGAAGGATATGGAGGCTGTCTCTCCTGGGTATTTGCACAAGTTACTACAAAAACTACACTTCTGTAGAAATGCTTATAATTAAATATTTTCAACTTGCATCTTTCACCTGGAGTTGCACTGATATACATTCAAGCATATTTTTAAAGTCTCCCCAGGGAGAAAAGGAAAACCAAAAACAAAAGAAAAAGGAACAGTGGAGGAAATAATTGGAATAGTACATTTACTATAATTCATCCTGTAAATATCCTAATTTTGGAATCAATCAGGATTTTAAGTCAGGACTTCTCTTCCTCTACCTAAAACCTTCGAAATTACTTTTATTTAATTCCATACCAGCTGACTGTTATTCAGGGTTAAGATTCTTAAAATTTTAACAAGTAGTTTGATATAGTAGAACCTGTAGAAAATGTGGGTGTCTCAGAAAAATCAAATCTGCAAAGGTTCATTTGAACTGCATTTCAGCATGGCAGTGTTTTTATCAGGTTAATAGAGAAGTCGGCAGTCAATTATGTGATAAAATTACCTCTACATTGTAGCAGAATTCAATCCTTTTGCCAGCTGAGAAATCAGGAATGAGAAAAATACACAACTTGAGTAAAAAAGCAAAATCACTACTGTTGCTCTGTTTGCAGTTCACTACAGATTTGATGTTAGAATAGCTGCAGAAAAAGATATCAAGCAGGTAATGAGCTTTTTGAGTACTAATCACATGAGACAATCTATAAAGCATTAGTGTGAAATAACACACTATTTATGATCAGATATTTACACTGTGCAACTATAATCACTAGTGAGCAGAAAGCATGACTACTTGTCTCAGGTCATTGCGTACATAAAAAGGAAGTCATTCTATCAAGAACATTACGGAAATAGACTGCAACTTTTTTTCTTATTTTCCTTTGCATTTTACAACTGAGAAATCCTCTCAAGAACTATCTCAGATTCCTCAGAAATGTTTCTGATCTTCCTTTCTTTGCTATAACCACCCTCAACAATTAGTTTTCTTGGTGAAGCTTAATGCACTTTCTCAGATCACATAATCCTGTACGGATTTTGAAAGAAAGCTGATCAGTTTATTATATTTGCATGATGGATAAGGAAATTACCCATCTGTCTGTCTGTCTGTCTCTCTGAGAGTTCATCTACCATATCCATACACAGATATCAGTTGAAGACCTACTGGCATACCTAGTTTAGGTTACCTTAGCATTTACTTTTTGCAAACCTGATTTTAACTACATCTGTCTTTTCAAAGTTTTCTACTTGCTTTGCCTTGGTTTGGTCCATGGGCAGTGCCAGCTTTCTTTGGAAACCTGAGAAACAGCAGTTAAACAGCAAGACTTGTTGCATAGGAGTCAGCACAGGCAGATGCTGGCAAGCCAGGTAATAATTTAGATTCTTGGGCAGCTTGTACATAATCTGTCTTCTTTCCCTTTTTATACTCAGGACTGTAGACAAATAAATTTACTTTTCTGCTTTTGGTCAGAATACCCCAGAAACAACCTTTTACCAAAGGTTGTTCAAAATTAATTGCATATGTCCAGAAAGAAGCAAATTAATGTCTCCCACAGGAAGCCATTTTGAGGATTGATGAATATTTAAAGAAACAGATCCAAATACATTCTCAGCAGCAACCTGACAGCCAAACAAGCATTCATTCTGTCCCTCTGAGCCATCTAAGGGTTATATGTCTTCCCCAAATCACCTAGATTCTCCCTGTGGAGCATAAGGAGAAATAGGTACCTTCAGATAACAAAAGCACTACATATTTTTGTTGATGGTGGTAGTTTAAGCACCATCTTACAATTAGTATTGTAAGACTAACTGTTTTTCAGTTGAAGGCCACCTCTCCAGTACACCATTATTTCTAAATGAGAGAAATACTTCTCTTATTTTATTAACACATTTTAAGTCAAGAAGTGAGCATTTGCTGATTAGTACAATTCTCCATATTCAGCAAAACTAATACTTTCATTCAAACTTGTATTTTTGATTAAATCAATAACTTTAAAGTAAAAAAAAAAAGTTCATTTTGAATTTCAGTAGACACAAAAGTGGAAGCCTTTCATTCACTGTAAGAGCTCTATATGCATCAAGGGAAAGAAAGAATTTCTGTTTCTGTCATATAAAATTAATTTCTATGCCTTTCTTCTGAAAGCTGTGTTTGAAAACACAAAAAAATAGACCAGCATGATCAAAGTCTTTTTGAGGTTTTTTTCCATATTTTTCTCTCAAAAGAATACATGTTATAAAATCCTTGCCCCAATTTCCTTAATTCAGAAATTGATTTCATATTTTGATTTCATAACTGAATCATAAACCCAGAATAAGGACCAAAAGCTTAATTTGTATCAAAATAGAAAATACTGAACCCAGTTAAAATAGCTTAAAATTTTATTAGAACTAAAAACACTTGAGAAGAACAGATGAATGTGATGGGAGTTGATTTTTTTTTAATCTCTGTATTAAACATCAATTGCTTTATTAAAGAAATGTCAAAAATATGCATACATAGGTTTAAAAATCAGATTATAACTTTTGTGCTTTTTAGGGTTGCTTGTTGTTTGGGTTTATTTTTTCTTTTTTTCTTTTTTTTCTTTTTTTCTTTTTTCTTTTTTCTTTTTTTTCTTTTTTTCTTTTTTTCTTTTTTTTCCCCCTTATTTTACTTTTTTGGGTTTTTTTTTTTGTTTGTTTGGTTGGGGGTTTTTGTTTGTTTTTTGTTTGGTTTGATTTTTGGGTTTTGTTTTGCTTGGGTTTATTTTTGTGCAACAGCATTCAAGGCCAGGTTGGATGGAGCTCTGAGCAACCTGATCTAGTGGAAGGTACCCCTTTCAACAGCAGGGGGGTTGGAACAAGATGATCTTTAAGGTTCCTTCCAACCTAAACTGTTTAGTGAATTTATGATCTGTCATGTTGCTTAAAATTATCATGTCACTGCTACTTTCTCACCTAAGCAACAAATAATATCAAAACATAAGACACTTGAAGAGGGGTTACCCTGTCGCCGACTGCCCAGGCCCTGGCGAGGGTTTTCTGGGTGCTGCGACCTTCCTGGTGAGTCGCCCTGAGAAGGACGGCCTCAATTTCAGGGGGCACAGGCACTCGGGCTTAGTGATTTGCTCTTTAGTGAATGGCTGCCTAAGCAACCAAGCCACCAGCTCTGTTGTGAAGGGTTGCCTAGGCAACCGAGCCTGCCAGCTCTCCAGGCATAGGCTGTTGATACACTGTGCCCAAAGCAGGCCGGCCAGCTCTCCAGGCACTATTGATACAATGTGTCAAAGGCAGGGCTTTTCCCGGGCGGCGCAGGAGAGAATCACAGGAGTCAGGGAACGTCTCCAGGACCCTCTTTATTCCGGAACCGATGACTCTCCGAAGCCCCGATCCTTCTGAGAGTTGGGGTTTTATGCACAACCAGGGGGTGGGGTTTGGTAAAACAACCAATAGGGGTGTGGATTGAAAAGTTAACCAATCAGGGGAAGGATCCAAAAAGAACCAATCAAAGTAGAGAACTCTAGGGTAACACAACAACCAATCAGGGATAGAGTCATTAACATATCCGGAAGTAATTGAACTGCATGCCTTGGGCAACAGGGGATTGGCTGGCTGTGACCGGGGGTTGGCTAATTGTGTTAAGGGCTGGGTGCCCTCCAGGGAAGTGCCAGGAGTTCTGCTCCTTCTGCGCAGCCCTCCGGGGCCTCCACATTACCCCATTTGTCAAAGTGTTTATTTAAATCTTTGGAGAATTTAATGTTGGAATAGCTATGTTTATTTTCAGCATTAAAACAAATAGAAACAAATTTTAAATGGTCATCTTTTTAACAGCTTAGACCAGCTTCCTGATCTTTTATGTTTCTTTTCCTCTTCTCATTTCCTTGTGTTACTCTCCTTCCAATGCAGCCAAAGGATGCTTAGCTAAACAGAACACATGGGACTAGATGCCTCATTACAACATTGTCTTCTAGTCTTCCCCACCTGAAATTATGAAAGTCTGGCTTCTTATTTCTATCTTTGCAAGAAATAGAGAAAAATGAAGAGGAGAGGAAAAATCCTTCCTAGTCTTGGTAAGGAAACTTCTGAAGGCATAAAAATTTTTGCGTCCTTTTTCATTGTACCTCTTAGCAGTGGAAAAGAAAATTGTGCTATTCTTTCAAGTCCAGTTGACAGCTGTCTTAGAAACACCAGAGTACCCTCTGTTATATGAGTGAGAAAGCAAAACAGACCTAGCTGTCTGTGTTCCCACACACATGTACTGGAAAAAATAATCAGCTTTAATTTCAGTAACACAGGAAAAGCAATTTCTTTCTGGAAAACAGAAAAAAAGCAGTAATAAATGGGAGGGATTAAAAAAAAAAAGAAAGAAAAAAATATCTGGACTTCTGTAAGTGAAGCCATTGTGCATGCAGTGCATAGAATAAGGAAAAACTACATAGCCACAGGAAAAGTTAGAAAAGAGAAGAGAAGAGAACTGTAGTTCTAAAAGAAGAAAATTAACAAGAAAAAAATGTAGCCTTTTCAGAACTTCATTCTCTAAAACAAATCATTCCAGATGCCTTTTATAGTTCTACCCTAAATATTTCAATCCTGAAGTCATTACTGTAATTAGGGTACACGTTTCTTACCAGTACTAACATCTCTGGCCCTAACATACTCTCCTGGTTTTGGCTGGGATAGAGTTAATGTTCTTCCTAATAGTTGGTACAGTGGTGTGTTTTGGATTTAGGATGAGAATAATGTTGATAACACACTGATGTTTCAGTTGTTGCTGAGAAGTGCTTATGCTAGGTCAAGGACTTTTCAGCTTCTCATGCCCTGCCAGCAAGCAGGTTCAGGTTGCAGGAGAAACTGGGAGGGGAAAGAGACAGAACAACCAACCCCAACTGACAAAAAGGATATCTGATGCCTAATGCACTATGCTTAGCATATAAACTAGGCAGAAAGCTGGCCTTGGGGCCACTGCTTGGGAACTGTCTGGGCATCAGTCTGATGGTGATGAGCAATTGTTTTCATTTGCATCGTTTCTCCTGTGTTTTACTTCTCTTTATTTTTTGTAACTTTCATTATTATTATTAGCAGTAGTAGTAGTAGTAGTAATAATAATACTAAGTTGTAGTTACTAAGTTGTTGCCATCTCAACAAAAGTTTTCTTACTTTTGCCTTTCAATTCACTCCCTCATCGTATCAGGTAAACAGGGAGTGAGCAGAGCACTCTGTGGTGCTTGTTTGCTAGTTTGGATTAATCAGTGGACATCCCTAACAAAGGTCTTAGTATTTCAAGTTCTGGCCATCACAGCCACAGTTTATTATACTAAGGTCAATTTACAAGTCAGGACAGTTTTACTGTTTGAAAGCTGTTGAATGATAACTCGAGGTTATTAGTTTGAATAGTTTTAAACATGTTTACCCCTGCGAAATGAGCAGTTCTCTGTTGATCACTTCCTGTCCCTGACAAAGATGGGACTGAATAACCAGAATTCAATATCCCTGGATTCAAATACCACCTATCATTTGCTCAGCTTGTGAAAACAAGTTTTACAGTTCCTTCTAACAGTACTGAAGGGAGAAAGGACAAAGTGCTAATCCTTCCTTCTCTCTCTTATAGGAGAGCTGCGTATTTGAAATACTGTAAACCTAGAGACATTTACTAAATTATGTATTACTATTATTTAAGTAATTCAGAATTTTAAAGCTTCCTGAGCTTTGCAGATATGTATAAAAATATTGCCAGAGGCAGGAATCACTTCTACAGTATCACCATATCACTGGTTCACTGCTTCGCTGCACATAAACCTTATTTCCAATTAGTCTGAGCTCCCTCAGAATCAATTGGAGACTGTATAAACATTCTAAACACATACTGTGCATGCCACTTCAAATTTACCACTAACATTTTACTATATTTCTGTCAATTATTCACAGGAAATAGGCTATATTGCACCAAAGTCATGGTTTAATAGTGTTTCATTTTTTTTCTGCAACCACCAAGCGCAAGGAGAAATCTACAGATAAGCTATTTGTTGTATTTCTATTGTTATCAAACAATTACAGCATACAAAAAAAGGTAATATTAGCAATCTGATTATCAAGGAAATAAATTTAACACTTTGGTGCGTACTCAGGAGCAGTGACATGTAAATAACATTCTTCAAACTTCATTCACACAGAAATGGTAGGTCAAAAGTTTACTAAGGCTAACCAGCTGTTTTCAGCTGTTTTTTGCCCTCACCCCAATACAACAGGCAACATCAGATACCCTAGAGGGTCTAAAGGGTTCCTTCCTTGTAATCAATAAATCCAGGTTGAATCCTTCTTACATAATCTTTAAAAATCAGTTTATACATTAAATTTTACCTCAGAAAAATTGCCTGAGAGAAAATTCAAAGGGGCAAAACCAGTCTGCCAAAGTTTACAGTCTTACTTTTCTCTAATGGCAGAAACAGCACCTGTAATTTCTCAAGTATTTTAATCATATTCAGGTCTGGGAGGTGACACCTAACAGCTCTTAAATCACAACTCAGTAGATTTTCTTATGCATTATTTTCTCAGTCAAAATTGAAGCTTGATGCCTACACCATGCTGAATACCTACACTTGAAGCATGCCGAATACTTCAATCAAAAGGTAAGGAGGGAGGAATACCCTGTTAGCAAGCAATACACAGTGAGGTATAAAACAACAATAAAAATCAGATCATTGTAGCACAGCATTATAGGATGCTATAAATTTATGTTAAAAATATAAAAGTTTTAAGGATCACACAACATCTCATTCTCTTGGCTGGAGAAGTGGGAATCAAAGGGGTTAGAAACATCAAATCATTTAAGTTTTAAATTATATTTGAGATCATCTAGTTCAACCCTTAACCCAGAATGGCCAAGTTCACCACTGAACCATGTCTGTAAGTACCTGATCTACACAACTTTTAAATGCCTCTAAGGATGAGGACTCCTCCACTTCTCTGGGAGGTCTGTTCCTGACAAACCTTGCAGGGAAGAAAGGTTTCCTACAATTCAATCTAAACCTTCCCTGTGGTAACCTGAGACCATTTCCTCTCATTGTTTATTACTTGGAAATAGATAAATCCCCACCTGGCTAAAACCTCCTTTAACATATTTGCAGGGAGTGATAGGCTCCCTTATTCATCCTTTGCTTCAGGATGAACAATACAAGTTCCCTCAGCTGCTCCTTATAGCACTTGTGCTCCAGACCTTTCACCAGCTCTGTTGGCCTTACCTGTACACACCCCAGCACATCAGCACCTAACACTTTTGCTTGGGTTATGGAGGCTTCATTCTGCTTCCTGTCCCTGAATTCCACCCAGCTCAGTGGACTAGATACCCTGAGAAACAATTGTTCTTACTGTTGCAGACTGAGGCAAAGAAGGCATTAAGTACCTCAGCCTTTTCCTCATTCTTTGTTGCTATGTGCCCCCACAGCCAATAAAGGATGGAGATTCTCCTTAGCCTTTCTTATGTTGCCTATTCAGTTATAGAAAGATCTTTTATTATCTTTTATGGCAGTTGCCAATATAAGTTTTAGTTAGCTTTTTATCTCTGCATAACCTTATGAAAACTTTGTAGTTCTCCTGAGTTTCCTGCCTCTTTTCCCAAAGGTTATAAACTCTCTCTTTTTTTTATCTTGAGCACAAGGAAAGCTACCTCTCTGTTCAGGCAGGTTGATTTCCCTCCCCTCTGACTCGTCTTTTGGCCCATACGGATGGCCTGCACCTGCATCTTTAAGATCTCCACCTTGAAGAATGTCCAGCTTTTGGGACCCCTTTGCCCTTTAGAAATGCACCCCAAGGGGCTCCCTCAAAAAGTTTCCTAAAGAGACCAAAGTGCCCTCTGGAAGTTTAAGTTCTCTGAGAATTTGGAACCATCATTTTGTGCCCATAACATCCTTCAACCATCACATGACACACCAGTCTTTCTCTGTGCACAAGCAGCAGGTCCAATGGGGTGCCTTCCCTAGCTGGCTCCCTCACCAGGTGTGTCAGGAAGTTCTCTTCCACACACTCCAGGAACTTACTGCTGCTTCTATTTCAGTCCCTGGGAAAAAAAAAAAAAAGTGTTGTAGAAGACTTATCTACGTGATATAATGATGTTGACTCTCTCTATATGAATAGTTTAAATCTTAAAAAGGATTTTTCAATCCATTCTCTTGACTTTTACAAGTATAATTTTAGAAATGTCAGAAATCAACTTACTAGGTAGTTTTTTCATTTCACTTACATTCATCATATCTCACTGCTTTGGTATGATTTTGAATTGCTTCCCTTTCTTCTATTCTAAATAAAACGTGCTAAAGAAGTGTCATTCCAACTCCACAGCTCAATTTTTTTGTGCAGAAAGAGATGAATTTCACACAATGTCAGAATTTGGCAATATTTTGATTCTGCTTTTAACTACAGAAGAATAAAATACCCTGGGAATGCAGTGATGAAGAGCTGAGAATAACATTCAGTTGTTCAGTCTTCATCAGAAAATACTGCACATCTGGTTGTGAGGTACACTTCCATTCAAACCCCTGGAAGCAGAACTTATGGTTAGCCCTCACAACAGCAATTTCTTATCATCCTTGGGGATTTATAATTTGTTTTTCTACTTCCCCACCTCTATATTCATTTTCCAGAGGCACAAAACCCAGGTTTTGAACTCCTTTGAGTCTCACCTCATCTTCATCCTTCCTTCTCCAAACGAACAAGAGAAATAATTACATGTATTTAAATTACTAAATTAACTTTCAAAAACCTGATGTCAATATTATTCAATGTTACATTGATTTTTGAGTATCAAAACTAAAAAAATTAAAGAATAAAAGAATGAAAAAGAAAAAAGAAGGCTTAGTATGGAGAGTTCATTGTTTTAGTTTAAGCTTTGACTCATAAAACACTGAAGATGTCTATGGAGTTGAACCCTTAATTCATTTGTAGTTAAAAAATTAAGACATTGCCCTGCAAGGCATGAGCAGGTCTTACTTTTACTGAGAGCAAGCAAGTCAATTGAAGATGATTATCTACATTACAGTAAACAGGCTCAGGGACAAAACCACCATAGCAATTTATTTTTTTTTATTTTCACCAATCTAATCCACTCAAGATCCTTCTCCCTGACACTAAGTGCCCTAATCTTGCTTCCTACTCTCCTTTTTAGCCCTTTTCTCTCTTTGATGTTTGCAAGCACAATTTTTTTTTTCTTTACACAGATAGATAATATCATGTTCCTCATCAGGAGATGTGATTGAGACCTCCTTCTTGGGATGTGGGAGTTGTTGTATTATATTCCCTTGGTCAAGGACAATCAATTCCTCAGTAGATAGCCTGTCTTAGAGCTCCTGAATTAAACATAGACATTTCAGGAGCTCAGTAAAGTTCTGCATGGATTCCCATCTGAATTTCAGAAGACTGATGCTCCAAATCAGTGGGCCCAGAATTTTACCTAATCTGAGTTGAAAGGGACCCATAATCTACTGACTTCCACACAGAGAACTCTAGAACAGTTGTCTTGATAGTGTAGAGAATTTATTAGCCATTTTTCAGAAGTCTCTGCCTCTCTTGTTAACTGTACAAAAAACACATTGTCTTAATATGGTGTATTTGCACTGATGATTTGGGAAATTCAATACTTAGATACTGTTTTTCTAACTTTGGTGGTCTGAGTGTGACCTTGGATATTCAAAGAAGAAAAAGAAAATAAAAGTATTTAAAACCCCTTTGAAGCCTGATGGGATGCCTTAAGAAGTTTTCTCATCAGATACGATAATTTCTGAAGAAAAACTGTAAAAGATATATATATAGATATATAGATATATAGATATATATACCCAAACCCACACTATACAAATATAAATTCAATGTAAATATTATTACAACACAAAAATATTGACTTATCTTCATGTTTGCTTCATGTCAAATATTTTCATTTTCAAGCCATTGCTTTTCCAATTGTGCACATTATAGAAACAAATATAAACCAACCTGAAAAACAGAAACTTTAGTGTCTTGTGAATGAGGCCATCCATATAAAAATAGACAATTACAATGAAATCTTTCTTTCTCAGCAGAAGAATGAAATGAAAAATAAACACAAGAATACTGCAATTTGTTGAGACTGTGGAGCTTAAATACACCTGAATTTTTTCTGCACTGTTAATTTTTAATTTTAGTCTATGGTAGAATCATTATGAAAAAAAAATATCAAACACATGGTGTTTGGTCTCTGAAAACATGTAGTTTAAGCAAAAAAATAAAAAGTAAACAACAGCAGTCTAAGAGACTTTAGGAGGGAAAATACTAATTTCCAAAATTACTTTAAAATGCATGTTTTAGTTACGTTAGATCAGAGACTCTGTTGTTTTCTGATAACCCTTCAACAAGTAGTTTTCCAAATATTTATATTTCAATGCAATCTTATATTTTCAAAGTTAAACTTCATCTGAACAGTAAAAATATTTTAGAATATGTTAAGATAAAAACAAAAAAGTGGAAGTAAAAAGCTTTAGGTGACTATATATATCATACTGAACCTAGGTGTTCATTCCATGCAAATCACAAATCATTTGCTTAGTTTAGAAAGCATGCCTGCAGGTTGCAATGACATAAATAAGAAGTACTTAGTAAGGAATTGAGGTTTTTTGGCTTCTATTACAAGACTCCTTCTGCTGTCAAAGACTTCATATAATAATTAAAGAAAAAAATCATCTATAGTATTGTAGAAATCCTTTCTAGTTTGGGGTTGGGGTTGTTTTTTTGTGGGGTTTTTTTTTGTTTGCTTTTGTTTGTTTGTTTGTTTGTTTGTTTGTTTGAACAGTATGTATTTAACTTTTTTTCTTGAGAGAGGGCAATGTACTATATATGTGTATATGAATAGGAATGCTACTGAGGAGATTCTGTCCTATCAGTGTTTTGTTCCAGTAACAAACATAGTAAATGTAGTGATGACTATCACTTTGTCTAGTATAGCTCATCAATGCCTCAAGTTGTGACACTTCCTTTAATTCTTCTGGAAACTGTTGATTTTTTAATTTCTTTGGTATGAAACGTTCAGATTTGTGGGAGCTGCATGGCAATCTGATTCCAGTTGAATTACTGTATGCCATATATTTTTGAGATATACAGACAACTGTATTATTAAATGAGACTTTAAGACATTTCATTACAAAGAACATAAAATTTCTGTAGTATATATTACAGTTCTCAGCAGAAAAACAGATCAAAGAGTCACGTCATCAGAAAATGCTGTATTAAATGGTTGTTTACAAGAAGCCTTTTAACTCTATCTCTGCAACAAGAAATCATACAAGGCTGAATGGCTGCAGAGACATATTGCAGACTAAGTGCAGACAATTTATTTGCTGCAACCCTGCATTCCTGTAATGCTTCTCTGTGTGTCCTTTAGAATAAAGTGGAAACACAAACAGGAAAGTGCCTTGCTTTGTGATAAATGAATGTGTCTGAAAATATGAGACAGTGGGAACAGACAAAATAAGTGATCCAGGGCTGTGGGGCACATGAAAGAAAATGGGAGAGAATTCCTTTATAATGCCAATTTAATCAGACCTTCAGTCCCAACAGCCACAGCAGCCAGCAGTTGAAATGAAGATATCATGCTGTCATTCATGTTTGTAACTACATTCTTTTTTGAAGGAAAGAGACATGTTCTTATTCATAATGTAGCTTTAGGTATAGCAAACTCTAAATAAAAACGTAGCTCCCATTTCTTTGTATCTGATCCACTATCACTCCTAAATATCTCTTCCTAATATACTGATGCTAATATCTACTATCATGCAGGTCTTCCTGCTTCTTCATGATACCATTTCTGAAGAATCAGATTTAATAAAACAGGGTTAGCAGAAGTTGGGATTATCGTCAGAGTGGAGGATCTTGTAAAGCACAATGTGAAGTCTGATCTGCCTTATTCTCATGATTCTTTAGATTATATATTATATAATCTCTGCATCCTTTCAACAAATATTGATGTATAAGAGTAATCATTTACTTTTATATAGGCATCACATAATGAATGTGTATCCACTTATCAATAATTTGCATCCAGTTATTCTTAAAAAAGAAAGTATTACTTCTCATTTTCTTAGTGTCAAAAACATTGATACACTATTGAATGTGACCTTACACGTGTACTGTGTTGACCTGGAGTCCCTGAGAAAATATGGAAGCTCCATGAAGGAGATAAGTTGACAAGAGATTGAGCACTCAAAGTAGCTAACATTTCACCACATTCTATAGAGATATCAAAGTGATGATGGTGACATGTGTAATGACAGGCCACAATTTGTGACACCAAACACAGCACCGACCCTTTGTGACCCACCTTTCACTGTTTTTTATTGAAACATTAACCAAAGGAACCTCTGTGGCAGGTGGTGCTCTATGGAGCACCACCTATGTTAGCAAATTATGTTAGTAAATAGGAGGTCTTCTGAAACTTCTGTCTTGACAATTTGTCCTTAAAGGGCAGAACTCATTGTGATCCTCAGTGCTTGCAGCCTTGAACAACAGAATGATAATTGATAAGACTACTTAAATTTGTAGCAAACAAAAATGAAGAGGGGCCAGAATCTCCTCATAACTGCAATACAAATTATTTTACGCTGGGACAGATACATAAAGAGAGAATACATGCCTTCAGAGGGAATTTCTAAGTTTCAAGGGCATAGGTAACAGTGAACCACCCAGAAGTACATGTAGCAGAGGTAGCCAACATACTTTCTGAAAGACTCCTGAGCCAGTCTGGTGTCCTGGATACAGTGGCTTTCTTAGAGGAGAATTGACATACACTAGTCAGTTTAGTCAGCTAGTGAAATTAGGTTATTCTGCATCTTTGAACCAATCTGTCATGGCTTCCAAAGTTCTACAAAACGGTGAGAGTCAGTGCCAGTAGCTTTCTGAAGCTTTTGATGCCTGACAGTGGAGGTCGTTCACCACATTTTCAGAATAAATTGTTTTGGTGGTAATAATCTGACTACTCTTGGACTGCTACTGCCCTTAGATATTAGAGAATTGCTCCACTTGAAAACCGCTGAAATTACAAACACACCTGAAATCAGACCTGAATTTGAAATGGAAGTTTCAGTTGATGCTAGAGGTGCTAAGGAAACTATTTGCCTATAGTTTATATTATAAAATGTAATAATAAATTAGCTAAATGCAGTACTAGAATCTTATTTGGTCAAGGGAAGATACAGGAGGCAAACAGAGAGAAAATGAGAAAACTGCTAATGCTTTGGTGTTTGGGTAGTACCAGACTTCATTTCCTTTTGATGTTGTGGCCAGGACATTGCTAAACCTCATCAGCATTGATTTATGAAGCCAGATATAGATAAAATGGGAACATGTGGAATAAGCATTCCAGTATTAACAGGACCAGAATATTGTAGATAGAAACTTATCAGACTGGATGAAAATGGCTTATCTTGGGATGCCTTGCTGTGTCTCTGTGTGTACAGGCAATTTCCCTGAAATTCTAAAGTATTTGCGTACATGCAGACACACATTATCTGAATGCATTATTCATATTCAAATTATTTTTAGTAATTAAATAAAAAAATAAAAAGAAAATCATCCACTGAAGGAACACAGTTCTGCCAGAGATGCTCAAAATAAAAGTGATGTGACTAATAACCAATCATCTGACAACATACTGGTGTGCAAAATATCAGGGCTTAATTTTCTTGTTGAACTAATTTTCTGGACTGCCTGCATGAAGTTCTCTTGTGGCAGTTTGCCTTTCTGAAATTTATGGACTGGATATGTGAAGAAGAAAAAAACCTAGTGATATGTCTGTCAAAAAATGTATTGATTTAAATAAGCTTTCCTGTATTTGCTGTTTGAGAATAATATAGTGCCAATTTAATGGTCTATATAAACAGTTTCATCTGTTATTGAATTTCAATGTATTCTTTCTGGAAAGACTTTTATCGTAATTAGGCCAGTAGGAGTAACAACTCCAACAGAGAGCTTTATTAAACTAAAAGATAACTTGGGCTTATGAAGAACAGCACATGATAACCAAATAAATAAAAATTAATCAAACCAGAAGGGAGAGAAAAGTATAAATGCTACAGAAGGCTTAAATTTAGAGGTAAAAATACAAAGGAATAATTATAGTATTTTTTGCCTGCTTTTCTGTTTTCCCTTCTCATTCTTTTCATTTCTCACCTCTATACCCCAATGTGATACAAGACCAAATAAGAGTGGAAAGGGTTTTCTCATCTTCCCACTTGTTCAGAGCTGCCTCTATGGAATAACACTGGAATGATGAATTTGGGGACCACACTTGAACTGATACCTAAAACAAGATAAGGTCATGTTCATGTGATGCTACAGGCATTTTAGCTAATCAGCAGTGTAAGAAATAGCCACAGTAATAGTTTACAAATATCACCTTTCTCCAGCAAGTCACTAGGTACTCTTCCTATCACCCTTGCTCTGCCTGTTACAGCAGCTATGCTTGGAAGCTGACTTCTCTTTGCTGCAGCATTGTCAGAAGTTGTCCCACTTTCAGATTCACAGATTCAAAGAGTGAGAGGAAAGGAATAGATGACTTGGACACACCTCACTTAATCTTAACATATTTTGTCCTTAAATATCCAGCTAAAAATGGAGATGATCTCCCTTCTGCCAAGATGAATTAGCGAGGGCTGCTCACACTCTCAACGAATCAAGAGTTAAAGCACCTCAGTGGCTTTTGAAATTCTTATCTAGACTTTAATTTGTCACTGACATACATGAATGTATATATATAAATGATTTTGGAGTAATGCCTGCATGACAGTGTGAGATACTATAGTACTGACACAGTCCTAGTATATTTTGCTTAGTGTGGCACATTTTTTTCACCACAAGCTTCTTGATTTTGCTTATTTTTCCATCTGCTTCAGTGACATATCTACAAGCAAAGATGAGAAGTAATCACTGAGCATTATCACATCCCTACATAATTCCTACACTAAATGACCACTGATCAAATCCAATGAAAGCAAAATCTCTTACAATATATTACCTACCTTTTTTTCTTTACGCAAAACACATAACAAAGATGTGGTCTAACATATACTGTACATGAGAAGATCCAGGAATTTTCTGATAAAGACTGCTATTGTACCATCCTAATCATGGGTTCAAGATCTACAGCTTGAACCACTCACCTTTGATACCTATTAGGCTGTCTGGTCTTCTGCCGGGCAATTTCTACACAGAATCTGAGGTTTATCTAAACTCAGGGACTGTAGTGGTTTGAGTGTTTACCAGAATCCTGCTGTGAGATAGGATTAGGAGGAAAGTAAAGCAGGCCCAAATCTTAAAAAGTATAAAGATAGATTTATTAACAAACACTAACAGAAGAGAATGAGAATCAAAATGAAAACTTTCTAAACACTTCTCCCTGCCCACAAATGTTTCACTTTCCCACTAACAACATAAAGAGACAAAACTTGGAACTCTAGGTCAGGACCACTTATAAAATAGTCTTTCATCAGTCCATTTAGAGAGAGAGGCCTCTTCTGGTCTGTTATGGTAACTTTCCACAACAAAGAACAATCCACTTGTGACTCTTAACTCTCACAAAAGCAGCTACCTGGGGAACTTCTGCAGTTGTGAACCTTTCCTGCGGCTACATAAGGGCCATGGACTCATGCATAGTGGGGTGTCATTTTAAAAATGAACAGTTCAAATGCAAAGGATTTTCTTCATCTCATGGAACAGGGATCTCTCCCTACTTCATCACTGGGACAGAGGGCTTCTTATCTCATTTCTCTCTCTCTCGCTGTTCAAACTTCTCAGTAGGCTCAAAGGATCACAGCCACTAATGCAATATTCACTTAGTTCATTACAGATACCTTTGCTCAAAATCCCCAAATCTGAACAATCATTTCCCCAACTCCTATTTTCCATGATTTAAAGGGATATTCTAGCTTATTACAGTCTGTTACCACAGCTCACAAAAGATTTTTCAGCCTAAAACCAAGGCATCTTCTCACCTCTTCCATCTAAGGGGTAACTCTTCCTTCACTGACTTTAATATCTTCAGATTGTCACTTTTCATGTCCCTAGTCTGGCTTTTTCTCTCACTCAGAGAGGATCCAGTGTTTTGTAAGTTTCATCTGTGCAAGGAAGGAGTCAACATCTCGTCCAGGTCTCTCTCTCTTGGGCTGTGGCTCACAGTGTTAGATTGCAAAGCCGTGCTGATGGGGATGGGGGGAGAACTCAGGCAAAGAGATCAGAGTGGCCTGGCTGGTGGATGCCTCCTGCCCACCCCTCGGTGACTATAGATTTCGGGGGGGCTCTGGGGGGGTTCTTGCCAGCAAGCAGTTCCCCAGACCAATCTACAGCAGTTTGTGGTCCTCCAAATAGCTCGATGAAGCGTGGATGAGGCTTGGAAATGAAGAGTGGTCTCTGGCTTGGGTTGGGAAAGGTGTTTATTTCTTGTGGCCCAGCCACATGCAGAGCAGAGCCGGGACCAGAAGCCAGAACAGCCCGACTGGGCCTCTGTGTTCCCTTTTCCCAGGTCGCAGCCTGGGCGGGGAACACTCTGGGCCACTTGGGAAAGGGAAGGGGTGTGGTTACATCAGGGGGAAACCAGGTGTAGGGGTAGGGGGGTATTTTGGAATGGAACAAACCAAGTACAGACAAATAATAAAATACAAAAACAAATATAAAACCTAAAACACGCACTGCAACAGGTGACACTTGGGTGGACCCAGCCCAGCCCAGCCCGTAGCTGCTATCACAGGCCTGGCAGACATCTCCCTCAGCCTGGCCGGTGGTGAGGCAAGCTTTGAAGTCAGCTAGATATTAGTTACTGTAGCTTTCCCCTCCCTTCTGCAACAGCTGCTGCCAGAGCTCAGCCAGACCTGTCTCTGCGAGCCTGGCAGAGTGCTGGTGCCTGGCCCTGCCCTCCCAGCTGCTGCATGGCCACTGTTACCTGCTGGCAAGCCAGAAGGAAGAGAGAAAATTCCTGGCTCCACTCACTATATATGTGTATTCACAAAGACACATCCAGCTTCTTCAGTGGTCACACAATATGTCGGCATCTAAAAATTGGCCCCTGATAGGTCCATGTCCTTTTCCAAAGGAAATCCCAAGGTCCTTACAAGGGAGCTATTTCCTCTTCAACTAAAACCCTAGCTGCATTAATCCATGACAGGGGCTCATCCCAAAATACAGGCTAGATGCAGTTGGCCCATTTTGGAAGACAATTGGCCTGATAATGAGCACCTGAACAGGCAACATCACTTGGCAACAGTGCCAGAAGTTCTCTTAGTAAAGGATCCATCCAGACCCAGCATAAAGTAGAAGGGATGTTCTGGTTTGACTGTCTATAGGACTATTGCAGTAACAGATATTTTAAGAGCAGTCATGGCCTGAGATGACACAAAAATATCTCTCTCATTTTATTTTCTCTGTAAAATGTAAAAAAATTGTAAAAATCCTTGTCCTACAAGAGAAAGTTGTATGAAAACAAGGCATTTGGACCATTGGCAAGTTTTTGTTTATGCTCCTTGTGAAAAGAATAAAAATTACATAGCATTAAATCAGAGAGTTTCCTCTTATAAAGAACTTTCTTTGTCCTAGCTGTCCTTCTGGGACTGTAATATGATCTAAATTAAGCTTCAAATGTGATCTGGATGTATTATAAAATTATGGTTCTTCCCAAATTGAGACCATGTTTTTCTGACCATGCTCTTCTAAAGGCCCTGGAAAAATTGCAATTCAGGGCAGGAGGGATGCTACAAGAATTTTGGAGCAGTCTGAAAAGCAAATAAAGGCAGAAAAAAATTCAGGTAAAGCAGAGCAAAATCAGAGGATGGAAAAGACAGTCTGTAGGAAAGAACTGCAAACTAGGAAGTTTTGGGAACAAGAATTTGGAAAAATTGAGCAGAGGTCCAGAACTGGCCTTTGGCTGGCTTTTGCTGTGCTGTTAGAGATGGATAGGCAATGTTTAAAAATATACAGCTAATGTAAGCCTAGATATGGGCATAGGCATATGTCTAACTGTCATTGTAGATATCCTGTGAGACTTTAGACATGGTTATCTATTCTTTCCAAGCAGACATTGCTTGAACTTGTGAAATTATTAAAAAAAAAACCAAATAAATGCAGATTTCTGAAATTGCTATGTTTATGAAAACATAAAATCTTTATCAGTGTATTGCGGAAAATTAAATTTATACTTAGTTGGAAAAAACAGTTTGCATTTGGAATGCCTAGGAAGGAAGAATCCTTTTGTTACTGTTGTGCTATGTAAAAAAATAAAAATCATCTTGACACATTTATGATTTTTTTCCAGTATTTCATGCATTCTGGCAAAACATGACACAGTAGCTATCAAGACAGTGAACAAATCTGTTGAAGAAAAGTTTATATTCTGTGGGAAAATTTCCATGTTTTGAGAGCTATTTTCCTTCAGGTGAGTAAATATCTAATGTGTGAAAATTGCATAGAATAAATGAAAAACGGTATTGATAAATTTATTAAAGAGATTCCAGGATGTGATTCATTAAATGCTAGTGATTACTATTCATGAACATATCACTTCTGAGTGATATGCTTTGACTCCTGAAAATGTGTGCCAGTTCTCTCCATGATTTGGGTAGGAGAGATTCCTGTGATCATGATGTAAAATCCGAATTTTTAATTTCTGAATGAATAATTGAAAGATAAATTGATATAGAAAATTTATCTTCTAAGGAAGTAATTTTATGATCCATAGCAAAATAATTGAAGGCTGCTGAGAAAATACTAACATTTTATAATCTTTTAGAAAGATGGTAGTCTTTCACTGGAAATTGAATATGTGACCAATAAGAACTGCATGAACATTTAAAAAGCAGCAATGCTTTTGTTTTATTTGCATAAGCGCTGTGTTGGAAATTTAAAAATTAAAGTATTTATTTCAGTATATTTTACATTTTATAATTTTACCTAAAAATGAGGCAACATTTTGAAATTTGGCCATTATAATAGATAAAACAAAATCTAAACAGTATGTTTCAATCTTTATTTAAATTACTATTTTGCATTATATAGTTAGATTTAAATGTTAGCTAATAGCAAATATATGCTGTATCCTTTTAAGTTTCAATATTTCATCTTTTTCCTGCTTCAAAACATATTTAATTAATAATATGGCTTCTCATGGTTAAATGCAACTTTAGGAACTTTCATTTTCCGTCTGCTAAAAAGCTAATTTCATCAAGTGGAATGCTGCTATGTTTACAAGTATTTTTTAAAAAATAACTCCTTATGTAAATCTTTTCTACTATTCTATTAAAATCCCATTTTTTCTTTCTTCTTTCTGTCATGTTTTGTATGTCCTACAACTTGTGTTAAAGAATCACCGCTATCATTTTTTCTCTTACAAGAAATCAGAACTCAGTGAGAGGTGAATCCTGCTTTGTGTGGGATGTGTTGTTTCTCTACATTCTTCTCTTGTGAATAATGCAGAGCTGTCATCTCCTCTCCTATCCACCATTTTCACCCTTTCCATTTTCCTAATCAAATTATGAAAGAAATAGTTCTATGCAGTTTTGCAACTGTGGCTGTAGCATATCAGAGAAATTGCATTTCTGAATGATGTTTCTCTTTGATGTACATTACACATGGAAAAAAAAAGCATGTTCAGGGTCACCTATTTCTTCCTCACTGAGTAGTTGTCTAATATGCTGTGTATATTATGTTCAATTAAAAGCATAATTGCAGCACGATAAAAATGAACACTACCAAACACAAGAGAGGAACAAAAGACAAAATTAATCTGAGATTCTAAACTTCAGTCATAGGACAAAATTTATCTGACCAAAGTCTCTTCTATGGAACTATGTCTACTCTCCTTCTGCAACCCATATATCCTTCTGGGTTCCATAAAAAAAAAAAAAAAAAAAATCAGAAGAAAAAGGAGGTAAAAATATCACAAGAAACAAAATCCAAGAGTATTATTAAGTAGACCTCAACCTTTTACTTCATTCATCCTTTTGAGAAACAAAACCAATACAATATGAAAATAAACAAATCAGTTTATAAAAGAATAAAAAATTGTATCAGAGTAATAAAAACTGGCTCCTCAACAATGCACCTGATTGGGAGGTTGAAGATTTTGTGTGTCTTAGTAATTGTAAGATGCAATAATTAGGGTTATTTTAAAAATATTAACAGATTTATTATTAAGACTCCATTTAATTTGAAATTTCAATAAATTTAATGTATGAAATAAATAATTACTCCTACAAAATTGACTTTTATAAAAAAATTCACTAATTAATTAAGTTTCTGTAATTGAAATTTCATCTATGTGGCACACGTTTGATACGACTCATCAATATTTAGTGAAATGAATATATATTTGAAAAATACTTGTCACGTGGGCTCAAATTGTCACATACTGGGAATGGCAGTGTGATGTTATAATATTTCCTTGGCAACATAAGGGTTATTCAAGTGAAGAAAATGAAGTCCGATTACATGCCATGTATTTTATTTCTGAACAACTACACTAGTATCATTAAAATTATGTCATTAGAGAGAGAAACTTTTATTCAGGGATCGATGGATAATTTCCCCTGAGTAAATATAACAGATATAATAGATATAAGCCATTTTTAATGTGTATAAAGTCCACTGAACAAAAATAGTATTTTCTCTGAATAGTAGTATTTCAGTATCTGAAAGTGTTTATGTATGCCTGTTTCTTTAAAATGTATAGTTTCTTGCGCCAACACTTTTCAAAAAGAAAAACACAGTACAACTGAGTTCACAGTGCTGCAAGTTGCTGAAAATGGGTTTTCATAAATAGGTTTATATAGACATTTCTATTGATTTACATATGTTTTTATGTTATCTATTTAGTGGTGATATTTACAACTTTAATGGTAAGTTTGGCTTTAAGCCAAAGATTAAAACCTTTTCATTCCTTTTCTGCTTTATTGTTTTGATTGTATCCATTTGATTTACAAAGCTCCAAAAGTACTTGAAGCTACTTTAGAGATCTGAACACCTTTTAATACGTCTTTACTTATAGAAAAAAGCCTCAGAGCAGAATTACTTAGAGAAAAGTAATGATACCATGCATGGACAGATAATTATTTCAGATATGTGAAAATTATTTAGCTGTATTTCTTTTAATAAAGACTTTTTCTGCAAGCAAATCAGTTTATCTTATCTGATTACCTTTTTCTAGAAGAGATTTTGTCCTTCGTGATTTATTTCTTTGTGCAGTTGTGAAGCACTACTACAGAGGTGTGTGTGACAAATAAGTAATACTTTGAAACTGCAAGCATAAACATGCCTAGATATTCCAAACAAATGAGGAATATAACAATGAACATGGAAAGCACCATATACAAGTCAAGATTTTTAAAAATTAAAGGAATGACAAGACATCTAAACACAATTCACATTTTGCCATCTGCCCCATGTTATTAAAACATAAGGGTGTTCAGAAATTACTAACAACAGCTCAGGGCAGGGCCAATGCTTGGCTCTATGAACAAAATAACAACCTAGTCAAGTCTGAAGGCTCGTGGCATTTCAAGAATAAATTGCTACATTGTGAAGACAAATATTCATTGTTTTTTATTTTGTATATACAGGATAAGGTTTTATCTTTTCTGTATCATTCCAAACACTAGATGTTTTTGGTTACAGTTTAAAAGCATAGGATGTTGACAATATTCTGTTCTCAAACCATTTTCTACAGACACTTTTTTCTCTGTTTGTTTTTTATGTTCAAATCTAGAACAAGAAATGATAAATCTGTTCTCTCCTCCTCTCTCCTCTTTTCCCACTCCCAAATTTGTCATACTTTATCTTTATTTGTAGTGACAACACATAAGTACAGAAAGAGCAATGGCTTGGGCTTACATTATCTCACTTCTTGTTCTAAACTGACACAGAGTCAGGAAGCCTTATAATCCTAGAAAAGTCTCTAAAAGCAATTGAGAGCAGTAAGGATCTAAGTCACTCTTGTGAGAGGTTTTGAGTATCCTCATAGGATGTTTTTAGCAACTCAATCATCTTCAAAATGTTTTTAGGAAACAGGTCATCACTTGGTAGCTTCAACTAAATGCCTAAAGCTGGCCATAAACTGGAATGAAACCAGGCCATAAGTAAGTCAAGTTTAGAACTGAAAACTGTAAGATCATTCTGAAGTTTATAGAGAAAGAATTATAAATATCACTTCTTCATTCCAAAACAAACAAGAAATCCTGAAAATATTTGAAGGGTGGTTACAAGTGACACAATGATATAAGAGAAACATGTTTCAGGAGTCACATTCTTTACTAAAATCAGGCATGTAAAATATCTCTTCCTAACAAACAAGGTACACTGGTTACAGTTTTTGTCAGGTTTTTTTTCTATTTAGTATTGAGTTTTATTAATTTTTTTTTAATTTTAGAACTGCAATAGATCAAATGTTAATGTAGCAGGCCATATTATCACTGGTTTGGTTTGGTTTGGTTTGGTTTGGTTTGGTTTTTTTAATCTAACTGGTGGGTAGTGGGAACATTCCACTACACATATCTCCAGTCTATGCTTCTGACATTCCATGTGTTCTGAAACACAAATTTATGCCAACTTCCATGCTTCAAGCCTAAACTCTACAAAGAAAAATACATCCACATGTTTCAGCAGATTGTGGTACCATTACATATGATCAGGAAAAGGAATAAATTGCAGACAGTACAATGTCCAATAGGAAAAAAAAATATTTCCTTATATCTAGTAACAACTCTGGAACAAAGAAGTGCAATCTAAATATGCAACTTCATAAAAGAGGTACAGGGGACTACAAGTCCTCCCAGTATTCTGCCTGTATAAATGTTGACCAGGAAATATTTGCATTAGAGATTCTGAGCTGTCGTATGGAAACAAAGTTCTTCAAATTAGGAGCTCAGTCTTCTTAGATTACTTCTATACACAAAAGTGATAGGTGACTTGTAGGCAGTAGTATTCCACGTCAGAGAAACCTCTGATTTAAAAAAGCAGATAAACACCTAAAATTAGATATAAGGAATGTGATTTATGTTAAAGGTAAGGGTTCATACCTTTGGCCAAAGTTTTTGCAGTATGTTTTGTCTTGACTACACACAAATGTAACAGCTTTTAAAATACACTGGTCATGTCCCAGATGGCAACTACTACATGATTCCTTTGCTATCCAGCTCTAGAAAAAGAACCTAACCTTTCAAATGTTTAAAATATGCTGTGATATTAAACAGTCAACGTCATTGAATGTAAGTAAATAGAGACTGGGTTACAAAATGTGTATCTTGATTTGTTTTCTCTAATTGTAGTAATGTTATAGACCACCTGTGTTTCAATTAGCTCTTCAAAAAGGTGTTTACCTGTAGAGTATATGATTTGCAACAGGAGATGTAAATTTCAGTCATCAAGTGATCTGCACTAGGGACTCTTTTGATTTTCAGTCATGTTTTTAATTAATCTATCTAATTTTTTTTATTTTCAACCAGTTTTGTTTGACAAAATATAGACTCTTTCCTTTTTAAAAAATGTTAAAAGGGGAAACTTAACTGCTTATTATAGATAATTTATATGCTAGGGATCTAAAAATAGGTAGCTGGAGCTTTAATCTAGCTGGATACCAGGATAGCCGCTTTTTGTCTCCTTTCATTTTGGCGGTCATCTCCTTCTTCCCATTATAATGAGGTGTCTGTAGATATTTATTGTAGGTATGATTTAAGTATGATCCACCCCTGTTAATTGTTTCAAGAAGCGACGGAAATTTTACCAACATGCTAATTTTGTGGTTTTGATGCTGATGACCAAATATTTATGGTTTTGTCAGTCTAATTTTAATGTCCCCATAATATAAATAATTGTATTTATAGCTTATATAAAGATTACAACTGATATGTAACCAGAAAATGATAATTTGAAAATTTAAATTAAAGAATTGGGAAGGGGGAGGAGGAGGTTCTCTGTACATTTTTCTTTTTCTTCGTATGGATATTTGAGAGTAAGAACAGAGAACCAGGGGAGAGAGAGGAAACAAGCATGTTCAACACAACAAAATAACAGTTTAGTTTCTGGGTTTTCTTGGGAAAGGATAGAGAAATTATTTTCCTGCACATCTGCTAGACCAATACCTATATTAGCAGAAAAATGAAGCATTAGCCACCTAAAGACAAACCTATGTCAACCTAGATGAAGGGTCATTTGTGCACTCTCCATTGGCCTTTGTGAGACTGACCCTGTAGAGAATATCAATTTCAAGGTTTTGTACACAAAAGGTACCATGCTTTGAGGTTGTGTGAGGAAGTCCTGTAGAAGGCCATCATGGGTTTGCATCTGATGCTTACTTGCCTAATAAATATCCTAGAAATAAGCAGGGAGGGACTGACCTAAAACTTATCTTATTGCCATTTGAATTTCTTTGGACACTGTTGAAAAGGTCTGACACTTGTTACTGATGGGAACTTTACAACCCCTTGTTTCAGTAAATAGTGACTCTTAATCTGATACTCAAATGAATTTGGTGAACTTCACAGAGAAAAGCAGGAAACTGGAAATCCAGGACTGCATTTGCTGTTGTCCTAGCTAAATACCACTCTGATGTGCTACCATTTCATAACTATCTTACTTTTTTGAAAATTATGCCACAGAATGAAGAACTATGGTACATCTGACCTCAATCCTGTCTATTTATCTGGTTGTTTCATTGCAATGATTTGTAAAACAAACAAAAAAAATCCCAAAAAGGGAAAAAAAAAAAGAAAGAACATACAACTTCTCTACTAAATGTTTAAAGCACCTTATGTTCTAAAGATCTACACAACCCTGGTACTTCTGTAAATTATTAAAATAATAATAACAGAAACCATCACAGTTATTTGAGCAATGTTCATTATTACCAGTATCTTCCTGTCAACATTAATACACTCTATTACTCCTTCTTCATGTACAGATAGGGAAGGAAAGAGAGAGAGAGAGTCTGAGAAAAAAAAAACCTGCTATATTCTAAGCTGTCATATGCATTTTCTTTCATAACATGGAATTATTGGGTGTCAAATGACCTGCTAAACAAAGAAGATAAGCAAGCCACTTAGGTATAGTTAATAGAGTGCTAACTAAAACTCCAGCAAACTGTTACAGTTCACCAGCTTAGTAACACCATGTAGGAAACAATACTCCATGACCCTTAATTAACATTATAAAACAGCTTCACATGTTTTGGAGATTGCAATTGCAAGATTTTGCAAAGACTAAACTGGTTAAAACTTGCTGTGCATTGTTGTGTACTATATAACATATATAGGTTAATAAGATCTAACAGGGAAAACATTATGAGTCCCAATTACAGAACAAAAACTGCCTTTTCTGCTCATGATGAGTGTTCTCCATAGACCTTTAAATTTCATTTGAAGGCTAATTTCTGCTCAACAGCTTCTCCTAGGTTTTATAGCAGGCTGATATTCAAGCATCGCATTACATTTTGAGACTTATGGGCATTGTTTAAAATAAAATGAGCATTTCTCCTGATTACTTTTTCTGCGCGTGATAAGAGTCATGTACTTAAATTATTATTAAGTGAAAATAAGGTTTTGTATAAATAATTTGAGATATTAATGTATGAGTTCCTTATTCTAAGTGTTTATGTGTGTGAGTGGAGGGAAGAAAACACAGATTGTTTCTCATTTTAATCCAGAATTTATACTGCTGTTAGAGATCTATTACTGTAAAAGATGTACGTATCTTTTACAAGATGTATATCACCTCAATTAATTATTGCATTTTCAGTAAGATGAAAAGATGTTGTTCTTTGCATACATGAAGACCAGGAAGTCACAAAACTAAATGAAGCTAACAAAATTAGTGATGATCAGTCTCTTCTCCCAAGTAACAAAGGAGAGGATAAGACAATGTGACCTCTATTATTGGATATTAGGAAAAAAAATTCCCTTAAAGTTTTGTCAAATACTGAAACAGGCTATTAATGGAAGTGGAGGAGTCCTCATCCCTGGAGATGATAATTTAGATTATCTAAGTTATATTAAATACTTGTATAAAGCAATTCAACCCAAAATGAATGTTTCTAAATGTCTGATGAATCCCCTTTCTAGGTTCTTGTACGTCTGATGTCCTAAAGAAAGCCTAGAGTGAATAATTTAGATTTACAGACACAATTCATAGGCATCACAGGCTAGTCCAAATGAGGGTCAATTTCCATGCAAAATCAAGCTGATATTTTCAGACTCAAAAAGTCACTTGCCATGGGTACATACAGTGAATCTGCCTCAAAGACTCACAGAACGGGTAAGGTTGGAAGGAACTACAGTAGGTCATTCGATCCAGCCTTCCTGCTCAGGCAGGCTCATCCCAAATCACATGGCACAGGACTGTGCTCAGAAGGTTTCTGAACCTCTCCAGTGAGAGAGACACTCAACACCCTCTCTGGACAATCTGTTCCAGTGCTCAGTCACCTACAATGTAAAAAATTCTTCCTCATATTCAGGTGAAATTTTCTGGTCATCAGTTTCTGCCTGTTGCCTCTTGTCCTATTGCTCAGCAGCATGGAGCAGAGCCTGGCTCCACCCTCTTGGCACCCTCCCTTCAATACAGACGGATATTGATAGGATCCCCTTCCAGCTGTCTCTTCTACCAGCTGAATGGGCCCCCTTGAACAGGTTCCTTCAGCCTTTCCCCACAAGAGTGATGCTCCAGACCCTTAATCATCTGCTGCACATGGTCCAGGAGCTTCAAGTCTGTCTTGTACTGAGGAGCCCAGAACTGGACACTCCACATGTGGCCTCACCAGGGCTGAGCAGAGGGGCAGGATCGCCTCCCTCAGCCTGTTGTCAATGCTCTTCCTAATGCACCCCAGGATACTGTTGGCCTTCTTGGCCCCAAGGGCACTGCTGACTCCTGGACAGTTTATTGTGCACCAGGATGCCCTGGTCCTTCTCCTCAAAGCTGCTTTCAAGGAGATCAGCCCTCAGTTCTTATTGGCAGATAGGGTTATTGCTCCCATAATTCAAGATTTTATGGATTTCCTGAGTACATAGTACTCAGGAGATACATTTTATTTTCCCCGGTTAGTCAAAGTGATATCACTCTAGCAAGTAGGTACTCTAGCAAAACAAATTATAATATCTATTTAATTTCTGTTTTCTGTTGGATCTATCCCAATCCTTTATATAACAGCTGGGGACCAGTATGCTGCGATAGTGTTTTCCATTGCAGACATTTTGTTTGAGTAACAAATAGATATTTTACATGTTATATTGCTACTTAATAGGTTTCCAATAATAGAAGGCCATTTTCTAACAAGTAACACTTTTAATCATCATTTTTGCAGTTATATGTGTTGTAAGAGTGGCCACAAGTTATAGATGTTAAAAGCATTTTATATGTGCTCTATGAAATGTACTAGCCTTCTCCATTGTACCTTTCCCCCCCAGCACTTTGCAACATCATTTCAATATTTTAAATTGCATTATTTAAGGAAGTATTTCTGAAGGTACTTGCAGAATCATTGTTAACATAGGACTGAAGCTCACGAGAGTCTTTCTGATCTCTTTTCTGAAGGTCTGTAACACAGCCATGGAAGAGTGCTGGACCTCCCAGTCTTGCAGCAAGAGAATAAGCCCATTCCGAGTCTGAAATCTGATTGCTGTATGAGAGGAGCTCAGATGCATCTATACTTGTCTGTGAAAGCAGTTTGGAATTTGTGCAGGTAAGTACTTTATTTTTCTGCTTACTGAACAGCACCAAATGAGGTCCTGTATTTGTTAAATCAGCGCCATCTGTGTTATATTTCCTCCCGTCCTCCTCAGTATAGGCATATTTTGATATTATTCTACTCTGGCACACACGCTTTTCTTCTTAGTTTTAATTACTTTATTATGTTTGCCATATAAGAAAAAGGACCAACCACATTTTACATAGATTGTGCTTAGCACTTATTAAAGTTTAAGTATATTGATCTTTTATACATCTTCAGTCTGGAAACTTTATATAAAAAAGGTTATGCTAATAAACTTTAACATTTTTATTAATAATGGTTTAGTCAGCTGCCTGGAAAATCCTAAATTATGAGCTTATTATAAATGTTAGAATATTAGCTAGTTCAAATTATTGCTTTGTTAATCTAGCCAGTCTAACATTATGAATGTAAAAGTGTTCCATTCTTTGGTAAAATATAGACTGGTATACTGCAAAGAGAGATGACATTTCTGTCTTGTTTTATAGGTATTCATACTGTTAATCATAGATTTTATTCAACTATATTAACACCAGCTCCAGAGCTAGACTTGTCCAGAAGAAATCAGTCCATTTGTGATGTTTAGAATCAATAGGTGACTAAGTAACTGCCTGCATATGCTCTTTACAATGCACATTTATAACATTTCTAGATAATTAGTTTTCTGTTCCCCCTGCCTGGGACAAAGATAAGTGATGGCATGTGATTGTGCAGAAACAGTACATCAGAGAGATAAAATTTTTACTGATCACTGGAGGAAAGATGTTATTTCAGTGAATATTGAAGGAATGGGAAAAGAAAGGAGGGATTTTAACCAAGGTCCTCCTGGTTAGTCACAGAAAACAAGCTGAAAGAGCTTGTCTCAATCTATGGAAGAAAGAAGGGATTTAACCTTACATCCTGTAGATTTCCAGAAGCATAAGAAGATAAAGTACCTCTGCACAACCCCAGATGGTCATTTGGACTTTATTTCAAACTGAAGTCAATCAGAATGGGTCTGACCTTCTCTTGGATTTTTGTCTAAAAGGATGAATCTGGATAAAGTAGTGGTAACTGTGTAATAAATGAATTCTCTTCTAGAAGGGTTCGGGTGCTCCCAAACAGACATAGTTGCATTTCTTCTGTTCTGCTATTTCCCTCCACTCTTCAAACCTAACTTCTGCAATGATGAATAATGAAATGTGGATAAATACAATGGAAGGAAAGGAGAAAGGATGGAATAAGGCAATTCAAAACATTGATCTATGACAGAGCTCTTAAACAGACAGGTTAGAGTCTCTCCTTCCATGTCTGAATTCACATTGTTAGACTGACACTGGTTTTACCAAATTAGAAGTATTTATACACCAAAATAATTAAATCGTTTATCTGGCTAAACTATTATTAGACTGTATATTTCTTCAATTAGTCCAAGTCCATAATTTATTTTTAGAGAATAATTTTAACCACTAGTAAGAATTTCGATTCCATTTAATGAACATTTTTAATCAAGAGTAATATGTTATTATGGCAGCAGGATCTTTATTTTTAGCCAAGAAAGCCAGATTGCTTAGAGGAAGAGATTTGGAAAGCCTTCATGTTTTTAAAATCTAAACGTTATGTGTTTCAGTATATGCAACAACTGGACAATTTCATTCCTTCCTTCCATCTTCCCTTACTTCATTCCTTCTTCCTCCCTTTTTTTCTTTCCCTCTGCATTTTTGCCTTCCCCACTTCTTTTCACATGATGAAGCTTAGTAATTCCTTTTTCTCATTTTACACAATCACCAAGATACATAATACTTCAAAATACAAGAATTGGCAAGTACAACACTTGTAAAATCTCTGTAGGCTGATTTTATTTCAAACTGAAGTCAAGTGCATTAATCTACATCCTGGTTTTAAACCCATGCAAAAAATAGGAGAAGGGTTCTTTTCTCATCTTTCCTTTCCTTCTCCCCAGAGCATGAAATTATTGTGAAATGTTGCATAAACTAGAGAGAAAATTTCCATCAAGGGCAGTATAACTAAATATAGAGGTAACTCAAGTTTATGCTGCACCAGAAATACACAGTGAAATTCATCAAACTCTGGCCAAAACCTTAAAAAATTGAAGAACACATGTGTTGCCAAGATATATTTTAATATTCCATCTTAATTCATATTTCCTCTTCTTGTAGTTCTGCGGTCACTATCTAAACATATGTAGGCATTGACTTTTCCAGACACAAAACCATTCCTCTCTCCCTCACTCCTAAGAGTCTCATAAGTGTAATAGCTTAAACAAACAGAAAGGAAATGTTCAAGAACATACTAACTTTCTGATAGTTTGAGCTAACTGCCTACAAAAAAAAAAAAAAAAAGCTATATAATGGTAGTGGTAAACAAAAACATTTTTATTACCAGAGCTTCCCAATAGTTCTTCACATGAAAGAAGAGAAAGATACATGTATTGTTAATGTCCACCTTAATAAACTGGATACCTCCAGGTCTCACTAAAGAAAACTAGTAAGCCATAGTTAGTTCCTGGAAATTTAGTTATCTGTACCTTTTACCTCCTGCAGAAATTTGCAATCCCCTATAAACCTTGCGTACTGGGAACTAACCAGAGAATCATAGAATGGTTGGGGTTGAAAGGGACTCTAAAGCTCATCCAGCTCCAACACCCCTGCCACGAGCAGGGAATCATCTAGGACCTGTTACTCACAGCCCCATCCAGGCTAGTCTTGAACACCTCCAGGTATGGGGACTACATAACCTCTTTGAACAACCTGTTTCAGTGTCTTACCACCCTCAAAAAGATTTCTCTCTAATATCTAATTTAAAACCTCTGTCATTCAGTTTAAGGCCATTTTCCCCAGTCCTATCACTACATGCCCTTGTGAAAAGCTCTCTCCAGATCTCTTGTAGCTTTCTTTAGGTACTGGAGGGCTGCTGTAAGGTTTCCATTAAGCTATCTCATCTCCAGGCTGAACAGCCACAACTCTCTCAGCCTGTCTTCATAGCAGAGGTGTTCCAGCCCTGTGGAACCACATCAACCACATCAGTGGCTCCCCTCTGGCCTTATTCCAATAGATTAATGACTTTCTTTTGTTGAGGTACAGTACTCCAGGTATGGTCTCACAAGAGCTGAATAGGGGTGCAGAATCACCTTACTTGAACAGCTGGTCACAGCTCTCTGGATGCAGCCCAGGACGTCATTTGCTTTCTGGGCTGCAAATGCACATTGCCAAGTCATACTAATCTGTCTGTAAACAGCAAGGCTTTCTCTTAAGAGCTCATCTCTATCCATTCTGCTCCCAGCTTGTACTGATGCTTGCGATTGCCCTGACCCTGGTGCTGGAACTTGCACTTTGCCTTGTTGAACTTTGTGAGTTTTGTGCAGATGCCTCTCAAGCCCGTTAACATTCTTCTGGATGCCACCCCTTCCCTCCAGCCTGTCAACCGCACCACACAGCTTAGTGTCATCAGCAAACTTGCAGTTCTACTGTCCATGTCCCCAACAAAAATGTTAAGAGTGCTGGACCCAATACCAACCCCTGAGGAGCACCACTCATCACCATTTTCCACTTGAATATTGAGGTGTTAACTCCAACTCTTTGAGTGCTACCATCCGAACAAATTTTTATTCACCAAGTGGTCTATCCATCAAATTTGTGTCTTTCCAGTTTAGAGACTAGGATGTTGTAAGGGACAATGTCAAATGCACACTGAATATTTTTGTCTTCATCTTAATCTCTTCTTATTTGCTATTCATTACTCATTTCTGTTGTTGCTTCCACAGCTTGGCTACGTTTCCCACTAAGCCTAAGAATGGGACAGCTGTGATTCTGAGATTTGTTGATGAACTCATTTATGTCCTGATCTTTGTGAAGCTATCAACCAATATAATTAGGAATCTTTCTTCATTCAGTTGTCTGAAAGCACTATCTTTCACCTAGCAATTATTTCTCATGCTTAAATAAACTCATGCCTCTGACAATAGAATTTTGTATCACTTATTTTATTTTTCAGTCTGTGATGTATTATATTTCTTAAACATGACTTTTAAAATTTTTTGTACAGTATCTAAAACAAAATTCAACAGCACAGGCAAAATTATTAATTATATAAGTATTAATAATGTCAAGAATTTTTTCACAAGTATCTTGATACTTGTATTGGCCTGAGGTATGAAATTCCTCATATTCATTATTGTAGTTTCTAAGTACTTGTGTGCAAGCATATGAGAAAAAACATTACTACAGATAAGTACAGTACATACCTACAACATGTTTAAATGGAAATTTTGATCAGCATAATACATGAGAACTTTAAAAACCATGCATTCACTTACATATTCAAGAGACACAGCTGGCGCACACTGAGACTTTTTTTTTAAATTGCATATGGTTAAGAATAGATTTCCATATTGAACACTACACTAAAGACATACTTCAAGTCCATTTTTGCAAAGTATTTTAATATTTTAAAATGACAACTCAATGAGAAACAGAGTTGCAAGAAAGTAATTGAATTAACATCATTGAAAGGTAAACATATAATCAATCTATTATGATTTTTTAGCTAAGCACCCTCAGAAAATGTATACAGACGTTTGCCTGAAAGTTCTGAAAAGCTTTTCATTGTGAGGTCTGCACATGAAAAATAACTAAATATTAGTGAGGTTACCAAAGAAACAACTGTAAAATGGTACAACATGGAAACACAAGATGGACTTTGATAAAAGTTGTTCAGTCTCAAGAAAATACAAAATCATCTAAATTTTTATTTGGCTTTATAGATGGCCTGTTTATGAGCAACAACAGCAACAAAAGCCATTTACATGTTATTTTCGTATTATTTACCGCTAAAATAGTACAGACCATCTATTTATCATGCAACTGATGTTCTTGAAGACTGGTAATTTTCATCCTGTAGTATACCATAGAAATGTGGGCATTACCTAATAAAACAGAAAAATATTGTATACGCTGTGCATAAAAGGAGTAAATTTACATTTTCTTTCATCACTCTCTAATAAATTATGTAACTACCTTACTCCATTTATAAAGTAAAGTAAATTTCATACAGAAGCTATTTAATAAATAAGTTTAAATATCAAAAGTCAACAGAGAAACAAAAATCAGATCTAAAAAGTGTCTCAATACGTAGTCTCTCTAACTTTGTTCAGCAAGGTAGTTTAGTGGATATTTTGCAATTACATTCTAATCAAGGCTTCAGAAATAAACAAACATTTTCCCAGGGATTTGGCAGACAACAAAAACAGCATGACTATTAGCAGGTTATCATCAGGTGAAAGATATGGACATGTATGATGGGTCCTGAAATATATTCTGTGAATAAGCCTGAATTTTCTACCATGTACTGGTTTCTCTACCCTGCTGTCATGATACCTCACCCAAACTCCTGTCCTCAGTGCAGAAGAGACGTGGATCTGTTGGAGCGTGTGCAGAGGAGGAGTGTGAAAATAATCAGAGGTCTAGAACAACCCTCCTATGAAGAAAAGGCTGGAGTTGTTCATCCTGGAGAAGACAAGGATGTGGAGAAACATTTTTGATGCTTTTTAGCACTTAAAGGAAGCTTGTAAAACAGATGGAGACTCTTTTACCAAGGCTTGTAGTAACAGGACAAGGGGCAAAAGTTTTAAACCAGAAGTATTTTCTTTAGGAATATAAAGAAGATTTTTTTTTTTTTTTTTTTTTTTTTTTTACCAAGAGGATGGTGATACGCTGGAAGAGATTGTCCAGAGAAGCTGTGGATGCTCATAATTGGAAAAGTTCAAGGTCACTTTGGATGGGGTTTTGGATGGCCTGGTCTAGAGGGAGATGTCCCTGTTCATGGCAGGGAACCTGAAACTAGATAATCTTTAAAGGTCCCTTCCAACGCAAACCAGTTTGTGATTCTGTGATTTTAAAGTAGATATTACTAAAAGAACTTTTTATATTCCACACCTCTTTGACAAATATATAAAGTTAAGTAAATCAGTAAATTTTCTTCTTTATAGTTAGTGAAACTGCCATAATGAATCTCAGCACATCTAGATACCAAGATTTATAATAAATCTAGTTTTAATTTGAACTTTGTGGCTTAAGTCTATGTTTAATGATTCAAAATAGATGCCTTAAAATTTTCTGATGTCTACTGTGAGATGTTTCATTAATTTGGGGCATACTATTCATATAAACTCAGATTTATGTATGTATATGCATACAGAAAAAAAAACATAAAATAAAGAGCATAACTCATTTGTTTTTAGCATTTTTCTGATAGATCAGCTGCCTGTTTTCATCTTGTCATCACTGTAGAAGATAGATCAAATGCTTTAGTTTTTCATTTCAGGTTTCCTTGTCCCAATGAAAATTCAATATTTTTATGACATTTATTGTCATTTGATATACAGAAATAATTTACGTTATTTTATACTGACAGGCCTTGAACTGAAATTATTAAGAAAACAGTAAGAATTTTTGTTACTATTTTTCCAGCAGTCAGTGAGAAGACAGTTGATGTTGATTTCCACAGGAAGAAAAATATGCTTCTATTAAATATATGTCATCTGATCAAAATTTGAGGGAAGATGAAGCAATCTAAGAGCAGGAAAGTTGACAAATCTATTTCATGACTTTTTGACATGGATTTTTTTTCATATACTCCTTTTTATTTCAATTTTCATAAGTATGATTAGAGAGAAGATGTATTTTGCCTTTTTATTTTGAAAAACGTGTCCATATAAGTGAATGATAAAAATAGCCATGCTATTTTAAGACTATTATTTTTCAGAAAATAAGGAATATATCAGTATACTCCTTCATGAGCATGCTCATGGTTGCACACAGACATCTGTATGGAAAAAAGGGAATCTATACAAGCAGTAAAAATTTTTAGAAGGATTTATGCTTTGTCTTATTGTACTCCAACAATTTTGTAGGAATCTTATTCTCAGTAGGAGTCAGCAATTATCTCTCATTTATCTGATAGATATTGAAAGAAACTGTTGCCTTCCCTTGTGCTCGATTCATCCCATGTGCAAAAATGAATTGGAAAACAAATTATTTTCCCTATTATAGTCTTACTAGTTCAATTCCTGGTTCACTGGACGTCTTCTAAAAAATTCTTCCAGAAATTTTAAGAAAGAGCTGAAAAAAATTGCCAAGTCTCACTTGGGTTTAATTAATGGTGAACAACGGGAAGAGAACACTAATTTTAGACTTGCATGATTTACTGGACAAAGGGGAATCAAAAGTCATAAATAAGTCTAATTAAACTTTTGGAAACTACCATTCTGAAATAAAGAGTATTCAATGTTAAACCAATCTGTGGAAGGTAGGGTCTTTTATATTTGTTTGGCTGGCTGTTATTGTTGGTTTTGGCTTTGGGTTTCTTTTTTTTTCTTAATATGTGCAAATATTGAGGGTTTTCAAATATTTATGAGCGCTCAAGGATATTGAGAAGCCTCCAAATACTAAGATAACTGTATGAAAACTGAGGCAGAGGAATTTTCTATTTCAGTTTTGCATCTGTGAGTTTTGGATCTGTTAGAATCTCTACAGATACTTTTGCTGTTGCACTTCTTATTTTTTCTAAAAAGCTGGAGTTCAGTTTTCCTAAACTGACATTTTTCTGAATGGATCATGGAAAATTCAAAGTTTTGTATGTACTTCAAGAAAGGAAGAGGGATTAGAATATAACAGGCATGATTGCACTTTTCTCAGCTTAAATTTTTAGCTAGTTTTAAACCATTATAACATTAAAAAGCAGCTTCAAAAGACAATTGACTGTCTTGAGTGAGACACCAGCTTTTCTTTTGAGGAAGAACACACTCTTCATATAATATTGAACTGCTAATCTATGCATATAGCTGATCTTTCCTTCCCTTTTCAAGTGTTAATTATACTCCCTTGTTTTATTGTCCTTATTTAGTCTCTTTTATCAAAGTGTAGTGTGAGTTTTCAAATACATGGTTTGCAGTTAAGCACCTAATTAGCATCAAAAACCAAAGGTGGGTATGTGCTTGGTTGCTACCTTTCACTGGTACCTCTAAATTTTGATTGTTTTCTCATGTGTTTTTCACAGTAATCTTCCCACATTCTTACATAAATGTTAGAGCACCTAGAAAATAGTCTCGAACAGACACAGAATGTTTTTCCACCTTTTTTTTTTTTTATTTTTACTGGATCATTTCAGATATTTTCACCTCTTTACTTATTAGAAACAGCACCAAAAAGGATTGTCATAACTTCTCCAATAAACCAGTCCTGTTCCTTTCTCTCATTCCATAGAAAAGAAAAAAAATATTCTGGGAGCATTCATGATAAACATTTTTGCTCCTCTTCTTTTAATACTTACTCTTTGCTACTTCATTCCTGTTAAAATGGAGGGGTTTATCTTTCCTTTCACTAAAAAGAGAGTTGTGATGGTATTTTTGCTGGAAATTATCTCCTTCCATTAAACCACCACAGAGCTTTACCAGATTTGCCTGATGTTCACTGAGTGATTATCTTGATCCACTTTCACAGTTTAGCTTACAGTGGCTGTCAAGAAATTGTCAATAAACAGTCAAACATATCAGGCGCTCACAAGAACGGAGTAGGGAGCTGTATAGCCAAGCAAAACCAGAAAAAATATGTTTCATTCATGTAGCATTTTGGAATGCTCTACAGCTGTCACATAAATAAACTTCTATTGCAAAGTAAAAGAGAGCAAAAATGTACTTTTTCCGTGTTTCAGTCCTGTGGTGAATTTGAGCATATTTGTAGTGATACTAGATTTTCAATCCTTGTAAGCTTCTGTTGCCTGACACAAGATCTTCTCACCTGCCACTGTTAAATTCTGCAGCCCTTGGTACCAGTGCTATACCTCTATAACTCTTGTGCTTATAAAATCAGCAGAATTTTGGAGATATGCATACCTGAACCTCAATTTTATCTTGATTACCATAATTTCTATAATTCCAGTCTTTTCCTTGCAGAGTAGCATTCCTTTTCTAAATTCACTATTTTTGATAGATATTTCTTACCAGTGTTTTATGCAAAATTCTGTTTGTTACTTTTAGTCATGAGCTGTGAATAATGAAACCATTTTCAGTTTTTACAACTGTTCTTAGAAAATGTAAATGACAGTCACAAGAATGCAAACTTGGCCCAATCTTTTTTCCCACAACAACCCTAGAATTATTTTTTTTCCTTTCATTGCTGCAGGCCATAAATAGTGAAAATCCTAATTAAAACACAAAGTTTGACTCTGTTCTCTTCAGGGATTACAGAAACTAAGTGAAAGGAATGTGAATTAAAAAATTATACTGTTCCCAACAAAGACACCCTCAGAGTTTTAAATTGTTAACTTTTCTTTGCTCTGGGATCATGTACCTTGCAAGGGAAATAGTTACTGTGGAAAAACTAATGAATGTAGACATCATTCAAACCAGTTTCACACATACATGAGGTGTCAATGTGAATAGAATTTCAGACAAAAACATCTAAGCAATTATGCAAGGAGGAAAGAATTATATTTGCCATATACAAAGGCAGCTTTGTTGCCTCTGACTTCGTAGAAATAAGCGTACTTGTGTTTGTGTGTGTATGTAAAGTATGCCTTACGGTAGTAGCAAGGCTTCACCACTTGAACAAAGCAGGCAAGAAAACTGACACATTTTCCAGAGCCAATGTCAAGAGTTACAGGCCAAGGTCAGGAAGAACACAATACCTTCTCCCTGTACAAGGCAATTTTTTTGATTGTTGCCTCTCTTCATTTTCGTGGATTTTGTTTGGTTGGTTTTTTGGGTTTGTTTTTTTTTTTTTTTTTCCCTTAGAGGTAACACACTCAGGTTGAAAAGGGCAAAAAGTATCTCTGTTTGCCAGAATCTTGCCTGGCTGCAGCCTCCCTGTTGATAAGAGAACAAAAAAAATCATCTAACCTTGTGGCTGGGTTATTCTTACAACAGATACAGAAAGGATAGCCAGTTTGTTTCGTTTTTGCTTTGTGTGTTCTACTGCATTAAAAATCAGTGTTAACAAATACTCTGGATACAGACAATTAACTAGATTCTATGTCTATTATTGCATTTAAAAAAAATAAACCCCAAATTACTTAGGTTTGCCAAGTGGACAGTGATTTTCCATAACATGATGATTTGGCTGATCCTATAGTATTTTTTAAATGATCTTACAAGACTTTAGAACTGATTTGGGCTTTTTTAAGGCTATCAAAATATTTGGAGAAAGATTAGAATAAAACAGAAATAGAAATAGAAATAGAAATGGAAATGGAAATAGAATAGAATAGAATAGAATAGAATAGAATAGAATAGAATAGAATAGAATAGAATAGAATAGAATAGAATAGAATAGAATAGAATAGAATAGAATAGAATAGAATAGAATAGAATAGAATAGGAGTATTTCAGCTGAAAGAAACCTAAAGTGATCATCTAGTCCAACTGTCCCATTAACTTAGATCTGCTCAAAAATTAAAGTGTGTTATTAAGGTCATTTTTCAAATGCCTCTTAAAGACATGTTGCCTTTGGCACTGACCACCTCTCTAGGAAGATCCTTCCAGTGTTTCACCGCTGTTTCAGTGCCAAGAAATGCTACTTCCTTGTGTGGGGCAAAGAAGAGGGGCAGACACTGATCTCTTCTCTGTGGTGACCATTGACTGCACCCAAGGGAATGACCTGAAGTTGTGCCAGAGGAGGTGTAGGTTGGAAATCCAGGAAAAGTTTTACACTCAGAGGGCGTTTGGGCACTGGAACAGCTCCCCAGGGAAATGGTCACAGCACCAGCCTGCCAGAGCTCAAGAAGTGTTTGGACACTGCTCTCAGGCACATGGTGTGACAAATGGGGCTGTCCTGTGCAGGGCCAGGAGTTGGATTTCAATGATCTTTGTGAGTCCCTTCCAACTCTGTGATTCAGCAATAGTTTTGGGGTTTTTTGCCTTAGGCTATATAAACTTTCCACACTCTTTCTTAATTTACTGTTCTTTCGACAATTCTTATCCCAGTTGCTCCCCTCTGGTCTGCTTCTACAGGACCATGTTAACATGGACCTGGGATTTTCACAGGCTATGATCTGTATGTATTTATATCTTTCCATTTTACAGATGAGGAATGTAGAGACAGAAAATTCAGTGTTCAAATTTACGAAGTTGTGACATGATTCAGAATCACTATGTGTTTCTTGTCCCCTGTTTTAGGCATCCTTTTTTCAAAATGGAATTCACAGCCACTTAAATGGCATCTGTGAGACGGATTTATGTTAAGCACTTACTTTTTACTTTTAACTTTTATATTTGCCTACTTATGTGAGACTTTCACAAGAGTCATTATCCAACCAAGAATCTAATATACGCAAATAAATGAGTCTGATTCACAATCCATTACTTCCAAAATAAAGTATGTAAGGCATATAATACACTCCACTTTAAAGTGCTAGAAGCAAAAGTGATCAATAAAATAATTGCAAGGTGTCTGATGTGTACTTGCAATAAAAGCCTTTAAGTTACTGATCTATAGTTGATAAGAGGAAAAAGCAGAATTGGTGAATGATAAGTCCTGGCACTTAGCTGAAACTGTTCAAATGAAATGAAAAGTACTGGAAGAAAAAGAATAAACAGTGCAAATTTAGGTCAGAAGTAGACCTACAAAAGTTTGAAGTTATTTTTGGAACTGAGGTTGATATTAACATTATATATATATTTTTAAGCAGAAATCCAGATCATAAGGTAAGTTAAATATTCAGATGACAACACTTTTCTCAGTTTCGAGAAAGTTATGAGGAGCTTCAGAAGTCAAGTTAATGCCTGGTAGCTGGGCAATGAAAGCGAGTTCAAATCACTGTAGAGAAATGTAAGCTAATGTACGTTTGAAGGAACAATTTGAAATTGCATTAACTGGTGGATTCTAAATTAACCGTAGCCATCCTAGAAAAAGTAAAATGACAAATAAGGATAATTTTGAAAACCTCAGGGAAAAACATCTGTTGAATACCCACTGGCTCTCAGTAAAAGAAAGCAAGTGGTAAAGCAAAATTAATAAATTCAAATACTGAAAATGTTGTGTCTGAGGAGCTTTTCTTTGATATAAGTAAAGCAAGTATAAAATTCGGGGAAAGAAGAAAAAACTTCAGAGTTATTTTACTATATTACTGTAAGGTGATATTAGATAGAACTCTGAAACCAGATGAACAGCCAATTAAAATCTCTGTAGAGCCTTTGATTTTGTGAATACTGTGCAGTTTACAGCAGCTGAAAAGTTGGCTACTAAGTTTAAAGAAGAGATGAATACCAGATGACTGACTGAGTAGTGTAAAATAACAAACAGTTTAGAAGCAATTATAAGTTCTTGTTTTCCCCTTTAGTTTCAAGAATAAAAGGCCAAAAACTTCAATAAAAAGAAAGAAAGAAAGAAAAAAAAAAAGTAGTTACAATGAAAAAAACAAAAACCCAACAACAACAAAAAACCCCACCACATACAGAGTGGCAATGGGACTAAACGTATTTTATTAGAAATTGGTACAGTAAAGCAGTGAGGTATGCATTTTATTCTCTGACACTTACCCCATATTTACGTGTTTCAAGTTCAGATTCTTTGATGATTTTATTTTCTTTTCTCTTGATTTGAAATCTTTTTTCATTCTAATTTTTTTCCTCATATCTTTCTTAGCAGGGCCTGCCCTAAAATATTTTTTTGCATCAACATTAAAATAGATTGCAACTGAAATAAACATGTTGGAAGAAGAAAATTCATAGTTAGTCCTAAAATAAGCAAACAGGCAGAAGACCCAAATAGAATTCAGACAGCAGTGAAAAACAGTAGAACACCTTAAGTTTTGCTCATGATCAAACTTGTCTTACTCTGTGAGGGACAGAAATCACCACTCTGTGTAGCAATCTTGAAGTCCTTGTTAAGAGAGTTCCTCTTTATCAGAACACACAATTTGATCAATATAAGAGGCTGAAGTTAAAATTCTGTATTACCTCTCTTTACTAAATAACAGAAGATAGATGAAGCTGAGGTCAGGCATGGATAAATTCTCCCTGTGTGAAATATTTTCAAAGGAACGGTCTCAAAATTTATAACTTGCAAGAAATAAATATCCTTGTAGCCATTTTTATAATTAAAAAAAATAGTAAAAACAAAAATAGACACATTGCATTTATGGCTCTTAGCTGCCTGAGTGGTTAGCATAGAAAATACTTTGAATGCAAGCAGAACAAAGGAGAGAAATGTTAATGATCTGTATCTATGTAAATGGCATGACATAAATGAATTGCATATTTTGCAATTAGTCTCTTTCAACGACCACTTTTTTTTCTCTTTGATATAACCGAAATAACTACATAACTAAACAAAACTAAAATGTCTTCTATTTAAGATCCCATTTTTCTTTTTTTTGATTCATTTTTTTCAAGGATGTCTCCTCCGTCACACAACAATGCTATCCATTTGTTAAGATAGTTAAAAAAAAGTTGTAGAACTTAGAGACTCAGATTTTTCAGCTGTCTTAACTATTTAATAAGTGCTTTGTTTCCATTTTGAAGAAAAGGGGTGAGGCTCAAAGCTTTGAAGAAAAGATCACATAACCTGTAATGAGGTTTCTCAGTGTTTCAGAAAGAAGGAGGACAGAGATGCCTTCAACATTCCTGTGGTCTGCAGCAGTTTCACTGTTGGCGTCACATTTGTGGATATTTACAAATATTTGTTTACTCTCTGCAGAGTGGAACTGTTTATGTATCAGCCATTCCACTGTGGTAGAAATAGCTGCATTTCTTTAGTAGCTTACCTAAAACCAGTTGTTTAAACTTTAGGCTTCAAGTTTAAGCAAGAGGTCTGGGCTCTGTCTCCAGTCATTGAGGGCAAAAGTAGAAGCCTCTAAAGGTAGGTATTTAGCACACTGGGGAAGACTCAAATTCTTAACCCATCTTCCCCTCACAGTCTCTCCCCCTCCTTCACCCCACTCCATGACCTCAGAGATAGCTTCATTTGAGTCCAAATCCCTGCTGTTAACAGCTCTTGTCTCCTCATAACCAAGATGTCTTTCTGTAATTCCTGGAATGCTTGAAATATCTAAGTTTTCTTCTTAGAGCAGAGTCAGTTTTATATTATGATTTTTTTCTGTGCTCTTTAGAAGACTTAATGAGAGTGTGTTTAATCTCCTAGACCTAATAGCATGTGCTGTGTGATTATTCCAACCGTGTCATTACCTTTTGCATTTTATCTACTGAGGTACCATATTTGACTCAGTGATAAGTTGTGGTAAGCTGTCAAATATGGAGATCTTGAGAGGTCTCTGTAGTTAATGCTTCCTTTGATATAGGATTGCTAAACAACTGTATAAACTAGAAAGACAGTGTATTGGTAGGAAAGCCTAACCAAAAATCAGAGCACAAGTCTGAATTTCAGGCCAAAATTTTATGATAATTGCTGAAAAACCTCTCATCTTGCAGCATTTGAACTATACAACTTGGTCAAGACATCAGAAGCATTCTAAAGCTATAATAAGGAACCTATAATACAAGGAATCCTCCATATACCATGTTAGTTTTGTCTGAATTAAGGCACAACAATATCTTCCACTTAAAACTAAAGAGAAAATGCACTTATTTAGAAGAAACCATTTGAAGGTTTCATTTGCATGCTGGAGATGTTTAATCATCTCGGTGTGAAAGTAGACATCAGTGACTAAGGAAAACAGTTGTGAAGAAGAGCATGCGAGGTGGCACAGGATGATATGGAGACATTTCCCAATATAAAAAAAAACAATAACAGAATAAAATAAAATAAAACACAGAAGAAATTTCTATGAGCAACAATGAGTGCCTTGATAAGGAAACATTGTCTTGAGGACATGCTTTGTTAAGTTTTGTCATTTTTCTGTTATCCCATTTTGCTAAAATTAAATTTTAATTTTACACATACAAATACAAAAGCAAAAAAATCCCAACCAACCATCACTGCCAAGAAAAATAAAACAAACAAACAAAAAAAACAAACAAAGAAATAACAAAAAAATAAAAACAACAAAATCCACCTTCCATACTTTATTAGACCAAAAGTAGAAACCTGCTCAGAATAAGCCACATGAGGAAAATTGAAACTAAGGTCTGAAAATTTATCACTCTTGGAATTTCTTATGGCTTCCAGACTTGTAGCAAGCTCTGCCTAATTCTGTCTCCATCTGTAGGAAAGCTTCTTTATTTCTCTCACTTAAGGTGACTTGTTTTCTACATGCAACTTGCTGTTTTCCAGAATCAGTTCTCTAATTTAGCTGCAGTCTGTCACTGTGTGTCTTGAGGCTTCTGCCCCATCCCATGCTTTGATGCTTCACCAAAGAGTCATACACATGTGCTGTGATAGAGAACATGCCATTCATCCCTCCATTCAGAAACTTACAGCAAATGTGTTTGTAACAGCCAGGAAAATACAAATATTCGAGTTTCCTCTCACTTTTTAAGCCATTCTACCTAAAAAAGCGTAACATTTAGTAACATGCTCTAAATAGTAAATAAACACAGCAAACATCAACGAAGTTGACATGTTAACTGATGTTGAAGAATGGCCATTTTATTTTGTAGTCCATACTTGTCCTATTCTGACCCTTAATCTTTCTGTTGTTCAGAGTACTCCTTGGAGATCACAACACCTCAACACCATGATGAAAACACATCTGAGGGCTTTGCAGAGAAATCTTTAGCCCATTACTTCTTTAGCAACCAAAACCATAAAGTGTGCCTTGTAAGTATCAGACTGTAGAGATGATACTTGGAACTGGGAAGTGTGCTGTAAATCTCACAATCTATTAGCTATTATCATAATGAAAAGCACAAATAGCATGTATTGTCAACACTTTTGGAAGAGCAGCAAACAGTGACAGTCGCAACTTTAGAATGTCATTGTTTATTTCCTTTTATATATGTATATTGGATTCATTTGTGCAAACTATGAATATGCCCCTTTAGGACAAATAAAGAATAAATCGTAGTCTGAATAATAAAAGCTAATAGCTGACATATTTGGAAAAATTATATTCAGATCTCCCAATAGACACCAAATGCAATGAAACTTTTTTTAACCAGTTTTCAAAGCATAAATTTAAAGCATTTTCTGTATTTTGGGGTGTTTCTTATTGTGATGTTCTTCTCACTGTACCAATATTTCATTTGCATTATTAGTTTACTGTTCAAAATGACAGTGACATGGGAATTCTACATGTATATATGCAATATAGAACTGTTGTCTTCTGAAAAGTAACTTAAGAAATAGAAAAAGAAAACTCTCCTGGTGAATTAATAAATATATATGTAGATATTCATCTATTATTTGGATCAAGTATTTTCCAGAACTGCCTTCTTAAGACAGAGTTAGGGCCTGGTCTACTTCATCTAGCCATCTAACTTTTTTTCTGATTTCGCATGCCTAGTGCACCGCTCTCCCTAAATAAATTAAGTTCTAGAGTAAGTAGAAAGTGGCTTTTAAAGACTGACAGAAGAAAATTGTTTCAATCTATCATGGGGGCCTTTTCTGTTGACTATGAAGTCTCTATTAAATGTCAGATCTTTCTGTAGGTGATGGATCCCGTTGTCAACAGTAGAATGTTCCACGTTTTCCAACCAGTCCGTGAGTTAGAACAAATAATGCACCACAGAAGTTCTATTGTCTTCATTCAAAGATAATCCAATAGACATGGTCACTAGAACCGTGGTCTTGGGGAGACAAATGGGTGAATGGCCCTGCCAATGCCTTGCTTGGAATTATCGTTATAAATAATAGTATTTTGACATAGAATGATTGGCCAAATCACAGAATCCAGAGTTTTGTGGGGGATTTTATGGCACAGGATAAAAGCTATGATATCATGTCTTCTTGTGGAGTGTTTCCTAAACAAATAATATAAGAAAAAAGTAATACATATTGTTGTACTTCTGAAAAGTGCTGTGCAAATACACCAGGTGTAGGTCTTAAGCATCAAAGGAGTCTATTTCAAATATAGAGCTGTGATACATGTAGACAAGTTTAAAATAAGTAATGAAAACAAAGCTCAGAACACATTATGCTATATGATTTGCTTAACATTATTCTTTTAATTGAAGTTCAAAAATCTTCTCTTATAAATGTGTGGTAAACTACAAGTGGCAGATGCTGAAAATTAATCTATTCCCTAATGTGTTTCTGGTATCTCTACAATAAGAGTTATTATCGTGTTGCTATTGTTACTTTAGAAAAGACTGGTAATTTTGGTAACAGTGAGTAGATTATAACTGGTTTTGCTGCACAGAAAGAGGTCCAAAAGAAACTGAAGCCAGCAGTGTTGCTTTATGCTATCCTGCCATACTGAATCACTAACTTTTCATGTTTTACTTTAGCTGTTACCAGTGTGGTTTTAAAGTCCTATGATTTATTTGTTTCTTCCTGGAAAATATTTTAAGAATAATATTCGCTATGCATGACTGAGTTGTCTGGCTTTGTGTGGATTTTTAGGTAATAACATCCTTTGGGCCACACAGCATGGAGGGGCAAGTGAATACAGTGTTCAGGAATAATCCCTCTTGGATCAGACTTTTTGCATCCATGCTATAAACCATTTGGACTGCAGCTGGTCTGACTCTTATATAGTATCCCTGAATCATCACTATTATTTTGTGCAGGTTTTTTTCAGTTCAAGGAATGATGGAATAATGTGGAGGTTGTGTTACAGTTCATGGATTTATAAGGGATGAAAAAACAGTCTGGGGTCAGGATATAAGGAGAATTCTGGAGATGCACAGATTGCTGGGATAAATGTTGATGGACTTGGAAAAGGGAAAAAAACCCACTTTCTTTTATCTCATTGTGAACAGATCTGAAGTGAACCAACCAATGCCCAGATATTTTCTTGGAGAGCATGCTGTTAGCAACCCAAATCAGTCATGGAGCAAAGGAGCAGGCAACTGATGTGAGGAAAGGATTTCAGGCTCGTGGTTATTCTCTGTCTCTGTTATTTATCACAGTAGTATTCGGACTCTTTCACTGTGTTAACATAATTCACAACAGAAGAAGTTTAAAAAAGAATTCTGAATTTCAAGAAATCCAGATACTGAAGGTATTCTTATGTTTATGAAGTAATACAACATCACAATGTTCATCATGTTTGTATGGAAAAACAAGCTGAAGTCTACGGAAAGTGAAAAATACCAATAAAAGCTAATGGAGTGGTATTTTACATTTATATTTGTTGGTTTTTAATTTTTTTATTTTTTTTTATCTACAGATAGTAAAGTACGTTAATTTCCAATTATAAAAAGCCATCCATAACTATTATCTTCATGTAATTACTCACCTCTGTTCTTTTTTGCAAATGTCACTATAAACACTGAATTCAACTATGCTTCCTTTATTCTTAAGAAAGGCACTTCTCAGAAAATGTTCCCATATATTAGTTTCTGAAAACCACACAATTGCAAAGTTTCTATGTGTCTGGAAGTTATGCAGTGAGTGCCTAACTTTGTCAATGCCTTGAAATTCAATATCAAATTTTAGAGTTTCCTTACTCTCCCTTAAAACCTATGCCCATATATTATGAATATCACACTGGAAAGTGTTAATCATACCTGAAGAAGTGTATAATGAAATTTTCATTGTCTTATCACTGTTAACCATGGATGCAGATAGAAAATTGGAGAAGATCATATTTTTGTGTTGGTTGTTTTTCCAACATGGTTTATCAATGATATTGAAGGGATAAGCTGCTGAATATTAAACAACAGCAAACATTTTTAATTTCAATGTAACCAGAAATTTATTTGAAAATATATAAATCTTTTGTGCTTTAAGCAATTTAAGGCTGAAATAACACAATAAAATACATCTAGCTCACAGTTATAACCTGAAGGATTATTTTTGACTGTTGACATTTATTTTGTGATTATAGAATAAGTTTGACCTGAATGGATATGTCATATGTGTTGTTTCAGGGACTACAGAAAAAAACTAAAAAAGTAAGGCTTCTAGTCATTCCTTATTTTAAAAAGCAAATTTCCTGAGGAATAGGTAGTGATGATGATATTTTTCAAAGACACATTGCACTGGAAAAAGCTTATTGCATTCTTAGGAGAGTAGAAATTTTATAAATATGATTTTCACATGAGGTATTGAAAGAAAACATACCCTGCCCTAAACTATGGGGTCTTATGGAATAATTGTAAAGGTACAAATATGTTCTTTCATTTGTCATGTTCATTTGGTGCAATAGGCTAGACTACAACTATTAAACAATGATGTGGAGAGTCCTTTCTTTAACAAAAGCATAGGCCCTCTGGTTTTTTTTTAATATTCTGATTTCTTTTTGCTTTTCTTTTTTTTCCCCTGCAGAAAGTTTGTTACTACAGGTGTTCATCAGAACACTTACAGCCAAGATTTTGACTAGTAAACAAAATTTCCCATTCTGTTACTAGTGCCTAGCTGCAGTTCTGCTACAGAATCTGTCAATAGTTGTGCCCGTCTTTGCTGAAAGATGGAGAAAAGGGACCAGCAATGAATATATCTTTCCTTTTCATATTATTTTCCCTTTGTTAATATACATGGAAAAGGGGTTCATGTTTGGTCATTATTGCTAGCATGCAGGCACACATTCTGTTGATTGAAATGACTTTCATTTTGGAATTTGATGTAAGGAATGGCTCCAAAAAATATGAAAGAAGATGTAAAAAACTTACAGTGGTGAACTAACTAACAAAATTTTTTTTTAGCAAATTGCATTAAATACATGTTCCTGCCAAACTTTTGATCAAAAGCAGTTCATAGTTTGAAGAGTACTTTCTGGTTAATCTCAGACAGCTATGCCTGTCATGTCACTTTGCTTCATTTAAACAGATCATTAATGAACTAGAAGTAAATTTTAATCAGTATTACAGATGCCCCAGGCCATCCACAATGTGAGACAATTTATGATTCTAATGTAATCAATAGAATAAATTGATGTGCAAATATTGCTTATGATTCCACACTAGAATAATTGTATTCAAAATTACATTTAACCTATCTGTTTAGCACAAACAGAAACTCCACAGACTTGTTTTTCTATTTAATTTTGAGTGCCCTAGGGAAAAGCAAAACTGATGGCAACTTACCATAGCTTTAGATGGAGGGAATTTACTCTTCCTTTCCCAAAAGTTTTCCGTTTATTCACCTCTTTTTAAATGTGCCTAGCAAATAAATGTTTTCATGTGTTTAAAAATACTGACAATGGTTATCACTGCTAACAGTTGTCCTGGGTTTCAGAGTTAGGGATTTTGGAGCTTAGTGTGTCCTATCAGATTCTGGGACGTGTTTTATTCCTGCTGGGCCTAGAATCACTTTCTGCTTGGTCATTCTTCTTTTCACAACCTGCATAGCTTTGAGCAAGTCTTTGAAGAAGATTAATTGCATGGATCCCTAAAAACCCCTTTAATAGCTCCATGTTTGTTACTGGGTTGAGTGGGTTCTTCTTGTCTTTATTGCCAGAAGCTGCAAAAGAAAATAGTCTTGCACAGTAAAAAGAAGATTAAATACAGCTCAGCACTGTAAATTGAACAAAATGCCAAAGCATTTTAAAGATAGCACATACATAACAGCTTAGAATTAAAATATAGAAAAATCCTAAATATAACTTGGGTAGTAAAAATTTGAATGCTCACAATTCTTGTTCTTAAAAAGATTAAATATTGCTGTGGCAAACACTAATGCATTTTTTTCCTATTTCCTTCCCTACAGGAAGAATATTGTTGCCATGTATACTCCCACTGACGGAATAAATCTCCACATTTGACTCAAATGCACAGTCCATTTTATTGCATATTTCAACTTCTTCAGTACTAACATAGGAGAAAATGGAAAAATTCCATAATAGATCTATACACATGCCAATATCCTTCCCTTCTTCACCAGTCCAAATGAAGTTCTTACTAACTAAAATGACAAATGTCCATGAAATGTGATGTCAGGCTTCCCTCTTGGAAATTTTCAACAGTATAAAACTTATACACTTACTCTTACAAAAATTCAGTTATGTCTGAGTCTACTTAACTACTTGACTTTAAGACTGTGATGTGACAAGATGTTCTATTGATACACTGAGTTACTACCCTTTTGCATTCACAATTCTTTGTTAACTTTTCATTTTCAAAGTGCTCACAGACAGGAAAATAAGATACACTGTTCCACCTTCTCTGTAGTATGTTAATATTATGAGCAAATTGTCAGAAAATAATGGCAAGTGTTTTTCTCTTGCCATTCTTCTCTGAACACCTAAACAGGGGTGACGTGTTGAATAATTGGTGTTGTGAAAGGAGACATCACTGGACTGCATAATCAAATAACTTTAAGAGACTCTGAACAACAATTTACAGTTTTCATCACTTCTTGGAGCTGTATTGAGGGCACTCCAAAAAATACCTGAAGGTGCATGCAATGAATTTTGCAGTGTCACTGGATGTTACACTGGCATCATTTCCTAATCACGTCACTCTGGTTTTTAGGCTGATGTGGCTGAATGTAGGTTGGTGTCAGAGCTCTGCAAACTGTGAAGAAAAACTGTGGCTGGATTCAGCCCTTTGCACTCCTGTAATCCTAACAGAAATCACTGTGTGAGGTGACCTAAAGGGAGCCTGTAAAGGACAGCAAACAAAAACATGCACTAATGCCTATCAAAAACCACCCAAAATTATGGCTCATTTCAGCAGACTGGAAAGAGAAAGAATATTTTATTTCTTTGTGGCTTTTTCATCAGCCACGCTTTTGCATGATTTAATGATATTTTCTAAAAGCACCATAGGATGAGTACTGCTTGTGTCTCTCAGACACAGCCAGGACTATAAATATATTTCAGATTCTAATAGTCTCCTGATATTTAGAGCCCACTGCTCTTACACATTAAAAAAAAAAAAGAAAAAAAGAATTGCCGTTTTTAATTACTTGTCAGTCTTTTTTAATATGGTTTTCACTATTTATTCAAGCTAATCATCTTTCTAAAACAAGAAAAATAATTTAGTCAGATTTGGGTTTTTTTAGTTTCCCTATTTTCATTTTTCATATGTTTATTCTGCTTTTGTTTCAATAAGAATGTATGAGACAGTTCAACTCTTTGAAGTTCATGCAATACAAACTTTGCTTACAAAGCAGGTTGATGAAGGTTGAATGCACAAAATTTGTTTCCGGTATCATCTTACTGTTTCTCACAATATTGTGTCTTCTCACTAAAATACCTGCATCCACCAGCATACCTGATACCACAATAGCTGCAAATACGATTCCCTCAAATGTTCATCTTGCATAAAATTTCAGAAAAACCAACTTCATTCTGAAACATAGTCCCTTCTGCAGAATGGATAGTTACCTTTGATCCATCACATTTCCCTCTGAGCTAGTTAAGTGTTTTTCCTTGTTTGCATTCAGAGTTCTTCTTGTGTAATCCTGGAATGCTGTGGGCTGAGCAAACTGATCCTGCTTCCATCATATGATCCTAATGAGCTTGTGGCCACAGGAGCTGAGAAATGTTGCTCCTACAGGATGTCAGTAATGTATAATCACCTTCCCAACAGCAACTTCAAAAAGCTTCTTTGAATGAAAGCCTAAGCTAATGTTTGACTCAAAAAGAATCAACACACAGAATTCTAGCAAATCTCTATACAGTCTTCCAGTATGATTTTTAAACACTGCATGGTATTTGAATCTATCTTCTCAGGCAATGGAGACTAATGCATTTTGGTACTGTTTAAGGTATTCTGATCTTGTGAAATCCAATGTATGACCAGATTATAACATTGTTTATATACAATAATTATTTATGGTGGTTGATCATGGCTGGATGCCAGGTGCCCTTCAAAGCTGCTCTGTCACTCCCCTATTCAGCTAGTTGTGGAGAGAAAATGTAACAAAATGCCCATGGGTTGAAATAAGTACAGGAAGAGATCACTCATCAGTTCACGAGCAAGAAAGATTCAACACAGGGAAAGCAGTTTAATTTATTACCAGTTAAATCAGAACAAAATGAGAAATAAAATCTTAATCTTGAAACGCCTTCCCCTGGCCCCTTCCTTCTCTACCTCCCCCTCAGCAGTGCGGGGTGATGGGAAGTGGTGGTCAGTTCCTCACCTGTTGTCTCTGTCACTCCTCCCTCCTCAGGGGGATTCCTGGCATTCTTCCTCTCATCCAGCATAGGAGACAGTTCTCTACAAACTTCTCCAATATCCTTCTCATGGGATGCACTTCTTGTCAAACTGCTCCAGTGTGGATCCCTTTCAAAGGGTGCAATCCTTTAGGAAGGTGTGTTCCTGTGTGGATCGCCTGGAAGGTCACAAGTCCTGCCAGCAAACCTGCTCTAACATGGACTTCTTTCTCCATAGTCCATAGGTCCTGCCAGGAGCTGCACCACTGTGGGTTTCCCATGGCTCACAGCCTCCTTTGGGCTCCAGCATGGGGTCCTCTATAGGCTGCAGGTGGATCCCTGCTCCACCATGTACCTTCATGGGCTGCAGGGGAACACCTTGATTCATCCCAGCCCTCACCACAGGCTGCAGGGGAATCTGCTCTGGGACTTGAAGCACTTCCTCCTCCACTGACCTGATTCAGCAGGACTGTTTCACATATCCTGACTCCACTGTCTGGCTGCCATTGCACATGTTTTTTACCCCCTTGTTTATCTGTTGTCTCAAAGACAGTACCCTCATCGCTGATGGGCTCACTCTTGGGGAGCAGCAGGTCTTGGAGCCAGCTGGAATTGGCTCCATCAGACACAGAGGAAGCTTCTAGCAGCTTCTCATGAAAACCAACCCATAGCCCCCCTGAAACCTAAGGCTTGCCATGCAAACCCAACACATTTTATATATATACATATTATTTATTATACTGATCCTTTAAATGATGGTATAAAAAATAAGTGAAAAAATTCTAATAAGTGAAAAACTTAAAAAAAAAATGGAGATTCCAAAATCTAGACATTTATATTTTTAAGTGAAGGAGAAAGAGATGGAGGAAAATATGAAAATAAACAAACAAAAAAAACCCCAGCTGTTTAAAAATTAGTAAAAGAAAAGATAACTTTCTAAAACAGAAAAAGGCTATTTCTGATTTGCTACAATTGGACAATACCGATTTTCAGCTAAGAACAGTAGCAAAAAATCCCCCAAAGTAGACAGTTTTATCAATTTCTTAGTTCACCTACTAACACCTCTAACAATGGTCTGAATGTTGTCTTAAACTTTGTGGGAACAGTCAAAGTACAGCAAGTCTAATTATGTAAGCCTCATAGAAGCTGGCTCTTAAATGCAGCAAATTCAAAGAATCAGTCATCATCTTGGGAAAGAAAAAAAGGTGATTTTTGTCCTTGTTTTTATTAGCATATATTATTGATATATATTTTGTCTTTATATATTTATCTTCTTGAAATTAAATAAATGAAAATCTGTTCAGATTGTTAGTTTGAAGACTTTTGCTTTGTACTCTTTGTACACTTTGGAACGTGGTGCATAAAAGCTCAAAAATGTCAGATCTTCAGTCAATACTTGTAGAATACCTTACAAAAAACTTCAGTGAATAATAGTTGACATACTGATCAGAAAAGACTAAAATTGTTCTAAGTAGAAACTGTGACTGAAATTATTTTGGATCAGTTTGAATACATAAAGTCCTGGAAAAAAAGGTATTTCATTTCTCAGACAAAAACTGGAGACATAGCTTTGCTCAGGTTAAGAGATATCCTTTGTGTTGTGACACAAAAGTGGAAGGACACGTCAGTATTATAGGTTCAATGAACATGGGGCATGTACCCTGTTGAATATTTTCTTCGACACATCTAAAATAATTATTTTACTTAGAGTTTTCTGATTTAAATGTTCCCCAAGAAGCAAAGTTGAAGCCTAATCCCATCAACTATCCTCTTTCTTAAAACTTTCTAGAGCTGCTGAGAAAGCGCTAATAACTGGCAGTAGATTCCCTGTGCCCATCCATATGATGTGAGAGAGAGAGCGAGGTTTGCCTTTAAACTGATTCCCTTGTTTCCTTGCACACCCTAGGAAGTCTGCAAAGAAAATATATTCAGAAGCTTAGTGTCAAGCTTTTGAGCAGATGTTCTTTCTGCCTATGCACCTCTCAGCAGATATCTCTGACTTCTTCTCCCCAGCCATCAGGTAAAAGAAAGATATGCAATATCTATACTCCTTTTCCTGCCAGCTACTAGGTTTAAGCCCCATCCTACTCCTTTTCTCCATGGGGAGATGAGCAAGACTTAGAAAAGTAGCCAAAGGCTGTAAATTCCTGGAAGGGGACTGAAGTGTCAATACCAAAACAGAATGGGAAAAGGGAAAAGAAGAGCCTAAGGATAAAGGCATAGAGTGAGAGATACTGAAGATGGACAGGACTGAAGAGGCAATGGAGAAAGATAATATTTTAAGTGCTGGAGAGTAGAAGAGGCAGAGTTTAACTAAAAAGCATTTAGAAACTAGTGAAACAAATACATAGAGCACAATTATGACCTCAAAAGAAACCTGGATTTTGGCCAATTTCATAAAACTGGAAGTATGGTAGTTGAATGCAATTACATTTTTTGTGGGAAATGTTTCTATGTTTGCAGGAAGTATAATTTCTGATTCTGAATCTTTTCAGCCATAAATCCTGGCTATGCAAAAGGAATTTTGCCCTCTCAAATACAGCTGTACCACCTAATTGTTAGGGGTCAGTCTCTGGCAGTGAATTTTACTTTGCCGAGAAAATTTCTGATTCATTGGAAAGGGCAAGAATCATGCTTCTGATTCGGGAATCAAAACAGCTGCTAAATAGGGAGACTGAGTGGGAAAAAGACTGTGTGCAGTGGGTTGGGTACTCATCTCATGGGCAAAAGCATGAATCTCTTTAAAAGTGGGATGCAGAGCTACTTAGATTAATCCCATCCAGAATTGTGGTGTACTTTGAGAAGGAGGTGCTGGCAAATGACAATTCAAAGAAAGAGGACTGCCTAGAAAACAGAAGTAAAAGTGTATTCTAAATCATCATTTTTCCAAAGATCTGAAGATTTCCTTAGATGCCATTTCAATTTTGAGATGGAGATTTCCTGTAAAGCTAGACATTTATGAGAAACAAAGTAGATGGGGAGGCAGTGAAAGAGACTATGTAGGGAGGGATGTACATGGTGTGAAAAGTGTGCTCACCAAAAAAGTGGGAGGCCAGTGTTCAGTATTCTCTTGAGCCTGAGGAGTTTCAAACTCACATCTGCGGAAGCTTAAGGTAATTCCTTAATCACTAGGCTGGAGAATAATTGGATGACATGTGCATTTACATTATACAGTGAAAGACTGAGGCAGCTTACCACTATTAGTCTAAGTGCTTGGTGCCAAAAAGTAACAAGTTCTTGTGTTCTCTCTGGCCCTCTCCTTTGTATGAAGAAAAATAATATCTGATTTCAATGGATTTAAAGTTATCATTCTCTTACTGATGTGTAAGTTATTCAAACAAGTAAAGAAAAGAGTCTTGACACTTTTATGAATTTAATTGAATCCCATTGATGTCAAGGGGATTTATCATGCACTGGACTGAGGTTTAGCAAATAATACTTATCTCTACAGTTTCCAGCCAATGGTGAGGAGATTCTGCCTTCAGTTGCAAATGGATTAAGGCAAAATGCTTTCAGACATTTGATACTGATTCCTTTTGTGGCAAGCTAATGAGCTCAGCCCTCGCAAAGTGGTCTCAGGACATTTTTTTCAAGTTAGCAACTCAGCAGCATTTGAGCATTATATGGACAGCTGGTGTAAAGGGGTCACAAAGCCCCGTCAAAACAGCAGTCTTTATCTTCTTTTTTTGAAACCATAAATTAAACAGAACTCATTTCCAAAAAATCCACAGGCAAGGCTCTCACAGACTGTGTCAATTAAATAACAGTACATTTGGTAATAGAGTCACACAACCATTCTCTTGTTTGTCCTCACTGTTTAAAGTGCTCCTGCTCCACTCTATTACTGGCAAAGTGACTTGATCTCTGATGATCTATACTTTTGCTTATATTCCTTGCGTCCTGACCCCACCCTTCCCCTCTAATTATTATTCAAATATCAGGATTTATATCAGCAAGAAGATATTATTTCAATACCTGTTGAACTATTTCAGTTCTACCATCAACAGCTTTACTTTTCTTGTACAGTGTTGATGTGGTAAACAAAACTTGTTAGAGGGCTGACAAAATATTTGAGAGGAAATTAAAATGCTGTAGTTAGCATTAGAAATCATTTACCAATTAAATACGAGAAAGTTGTAATTAGTCTAAAACATGAATGAAATAACACAAAGGCGATTTTCAAAAATGTTTAAGAAGATCTGAGGAGAAAAGATTAAAAACCTCTCTGAAAATTGGAATTAATTACCAGAAGAATTCTGAATTTGCTTTTAGTCTCTGTGTCCTCTTCTGGTATTCCAAGTTTTCACCTTTAACCTGTTTCTCTCCTGTTGCTTACCACTTAGTCTCACACCAATTTTCTTTCACACTCCTCCCTTTTAGATTATTTTTGTGTTGGCCCTTGTTCTTACTTTATTTTGACCATCAGGTTACTGTATGATTTTCTGTTCCTGTATAATCTAAGTAGTCTTCTGTTTCTTGCATGTCTAAATGGTTGTTCTTTTCTCCTTTCTGCAAGTTTTTTCTTATTTTGCACTTTTTTTCTATTCCCATTTTTGCCTCACACTTACACTCAGCTTTTCTTTTCTTCTATTTCTATCTTTGTTGTCTCCCAAGTTGCAAATTTTCTTAACACCTTAGAGACTATAACCTCCCTGGAAACCACCTAAAAGAGCACTTAGATCTATAAGTTTATGAACATATAGCTGAAATGCCAGATAATTTGAAACATACTGGCAGCAGACTGATGGTTATGGCAGTGCAAGAGCAAAATATATTGAAATTCTATGCAAAATATATGTTCTTCTGTGAGATTTTTACATGTAGCTTGCATTTTTATGGACAGCAAAATTAACCTCTACCACAGCTTATGTTCCAATGACAAAACACTGTGTGAAAGACCTACTAATCTGTCTTTTATATGAACCTTTCAGAAGTTTCTACTATTATATTTTTATTCATTTTTAAATGCACATAGAAAGATTTCTGAGCTTAACCATCATATAGTTGTGTACATTATATTTTATATCAGGACCCTGAGCTATTGCTCAATAAACTTGCATAATACAGCACTAGGCTGGATATTGGAAAGTAATACAGTGTGTTCTTTCTCAAAGCAACTCACAGACACTGAGGTAATTAAGAACTTTCATTGCCAGCCAAAGGCTACTTCACCACTTTTGGTGGGGTTATTGGAGGGTCAAAACCAATTCATCTGTATGAACTTTTGGTAAATTAGTAACTTCTCAGATTATTTCCTCACAATCTGACTAGCTTTGTTTGGAATTTTCTTGCACCTTTTCAGCTGAATGATGTAGTAAATAAATAATTTTCTTTTCATCAACACTGCAGAATAGTATTTTAAGAAGAGATAACTCTAACCCTGACACAGTACAGGGACTTCTCTCAAGCATGCTCAATGTCCAGCTTCTAAAAATCAAGTATTTTCTGATTGTCTCATGTTTGCACCCAAAAATACTGATAGCATTAAAAAAAAAGCTTTGTCTTTTAAGACACAAGAAAGCTATGATTAATAATTTTGTCTATGCACTTAAAATGATCCACATTTTCAGTTTTAAATATACACAGAGACGCATAACATGAAAGTATTCCAGTGACTAGTCTGACAAGTCCAAGATTAAACAAATAAATAAGTCTTTAGAATAAATATTTTTAGTAGCAATATAAATAAATTAAATAAATAAGTAGGCATTAAAATTCTCAGAGACTGCTTGTGATCTGTCAGTTAAGGTAAAAGTCACAAAAACCTTACAATACCCACTAACAAAATAGAAAAATGATAGTCTTAGTGTTATAAACCATTTTCCTAGTCATTTAAGGGCTGTAAACAAGGCAGGATGCATTCATTTGTGGACTTCAGCACACATTTTTTTCTTGGGAAGTTAAAAAATCTATCACAATACTAGAAAAAATCTATCACAATACATGGGAAGGCATGTAGTTGAATAAATCCATTTTTCTGTTACCACAGATCAGAAAGAAATCAGTGCTTGCATTTATGAACAGAATTTCTCTAAAGATTGTATTTCCATCAAACATATTTCAAGACCACATTGAAATACAATAGAGTCCATTTGTGCCAGGAAACATGATATAGAATCATAGAATCATTAAGGTTGGAAAATACCTCCAAGATCATTGAGTCCAGATTCTGACTGATCACCACATTCAATCATTTTTTGAACAATTCCATGGCTGGTAACTTCACCACCTCCCAGGGCAGCATGTTCCAATGCCTAGCCACCCTTCCCATGAAAAAAATTTTTCCTGATGTCCATTCTGAACCTTGAGGCCATTTTCTCTTGTCCTGTTGCTGGCTGCCTGGGGAAAGAGCCAACCCTCACTTGGCTACAGGCTGCTTTCAGGTGGTTGTAGAGAGTGATGAGGTTTCCCCTGAGCCTCCTTTTCTCCAGGCTAAACAACCCCAACTCTCTCAGCTGCTCCTCATATGGCTTACAGAGGATACGTCCAAACAAGCAACAGGTATAGATCACAGAGTTTCAGATACATGATCTGTTTTCTTCCTTGTTTGCACAAAACCCCTCTTCCATTTGCTCTATCATTTATAAACAGCTTCTAAATACTATTTTCCCTTTTTTGTTCACTTACAGGGCCTTTGTGCAGCAGGAGGTGAATGTTCATGTTTTGTGAATCTGTGTCCAAAGTGGTAATCACGTGTAAAATCTGTCTTTCTGTTAGCCATCCTAATCTCCTTCTGAGAAAAGACTGCATTTCTAAAGTAGTTTGTTGGTGTACTTCATTTATTTGTTAGTGTATTTTATGGAAATACTTGAGAACTCATCTAGTCAAGAAAGATCTTCATTTTTTTGTGTGAATTTAAACAAACAAACAAACAAACAAACAAATTAAAATAAATCAGAACCACTGGGAGTCATGGATTGCCTATGGCAAGAGCTTGTTCCTGGTCACAGAAAGTCACTTGTTTTTTTGAGAAAGAATCTTGAGTCCATTTCGAGGGTTTGAAGAACTCAGTTAAAAAAAACCCAAATTGAAACCGTTCTCACAAAAACCAGCTGCTATTATCAATGTAAATTCTAAAACCATTGGAAGTTGAAAAATAATAGATGAAGTTCTAGGCATTATCTTTATGCAAGGCAGATTTGGCAGACAGTCTATGTTTACTCGAAGAGTGATGTATAATTTCATTGTGACGCTGATTCTTCTTAGAACAAAACTAAAGTACAATCTGAATAATTGCCTGTTAATTGAGCTGTCATATGTCCAATGGAAGACATTTGTTTGCTTATTTTAAGTGCATGCATCTCTGCAAGCACGAATTTGGGTACTTGCCTGCTGTGGAAATTATGGGAAAATACAAGTATGCTTGCAACTGAAACACAATTCACTTCCTTTGAGGTCTGTAGTATGGGGAAGGCAACCATAGCTGAACCAGCTATCAACCCGGCAAAAGTTATAATGAAGATAACAAAGTTTCAGAGTGAGAAAATACAGACTAAACATGGTTAAAATACAGGCAAAAATATGAAAAATAATTAAAAAGGGGACCTGAAAGATATGTCCAAATAAAAAGTGGTGTACAGTGACACAAAAGAAAGAGGATATATTTATTCAATTCATAAAATTATGAAGACTACAGAAAAACATGAACAGCTTGATAAGGGTGGAAGCCAAAGAAAAATTGTGAAAACAATAGCTAAAAGTAATAGGAAAAAAAGCATGCTTGTCTGCCAAAACATATGTCATACAGATATTTAAATCATAGCATCATAGAATGCTGAGTTGGAAGGGACACACAAGAATCATTGAGTCCAACTCCTGGCCCTGCACAGGACCATTCCCAAGAGTGCCACCCTGTACCTGAGGATGTTTTTCAAATACTTTATGAACACTGCCAGGTTTGTTGATGTGATCGCTTCCCTGTAGAACCTGTTCCAGTGCTCAACCACCATCTGGGTGGACAACCTTTCCCAGATTTCCAATCTGAACCTTACCCAACTCAGCTTCATGCTATGGTCAAAAAAAAAAAGCTCAGCTGAATGGCTACTTGGTGTCAAAATCTGTAGGTAAATTTTCTTTTAGCTTGAACAATACCTTATTTTCATCCTCCTTGAAACACACATTAAATTCGTACATGGTGTCATTCATGAAAAGCTGTGTTTTCTTCTGTTTTATGATTATACGTGCATGTATACACCTATGCATGGTTTTTTATTGTGACCTGCCTTACTAATCCAAAAATTTAATTACAAAAGCTTCTTAATACTCCAAGATCTAGCAAAGAGTTCAAAAAATTATTTCCTAAAGATTTCTTTTCATTGTACAGTTCTGCCTAAAGTGCATATTACTTGACTGGTTTTCATTATGGTTGCTCTCCAGATCATGCTCCTAACATGACTTTCTGTAAAAGATGGAGTAAGTCTTGTCTTAATATGCATGATCAGCTTTGCACATTCTTCCACATGAGGCATTATTGATAAATAACAGCAGCATTATTTTCCCGTTGAACGGAAAACACATGAAAAAACAATATTAATTTTGTTGTCTATAGCTACATTCTATCACAGCCTAATATCACTAAATGCATTAATGTCTTCATTTTCCTCAAGGAAAGTTCTAGCGGATGTGTCCTGGTTTTGGCTGGGATAGAGTTAATTTTTTTTCCTAGGAGCTGGTACAGTTCTGTATTATGGATTTATTATGAGAATAATATTGAAAACACAAGGATGTTGTTCATTAGTACTTATCTTCGGTCAAGGACTGTTCAGTTTCCCATGCTCAGACAGTGAACAGGTGCACAAAATGCCAGGAAGGAACATATACAGGACAGATGACCTGAACTGGCCAAGGGGATATTCCATATCACACCCAGTATACAAACTTGGAGGGGCTGATTGGTGCTTAGGGATGAGCTTGAAAGTCTTTCAGGTTTTAATGGAAATTTAATTTTTGAATTCCATTTTAAGAAACTGCATTTCATCCAGTTTTAGCATATTCTTCTGATATTTTTATATAAAAAAGTTTTCCATTCTCAAGTTAGAAGAAAATGTTATTTTGTCCCCTCCCTCCTTGTATGCAAACAGCTTTCTCTTAGCTATATTCGCTAGCCTCTCCCTATGTCCATCTATTACCCATCCAAAAACTTGGCTATTAATCTTTCAGATTGTATAAATTTTTTTTGTGAGACATTATGTCTTCTGACAGCAGGTCACCAAAAAAGCAATTTTTTGTTTCTGATCATATATCCCCCACCTGGGAGAAGCTTTTTTGAAGAGGAAGAGGAGACCAGAGCAACTTATTACAGTTAGTTAAAAAAAAAAAAAAAAACACCCCACCTTAATTGTTATATTTAGGATACTAATTCTGTGGGAATCAAAGGTTCAGCATATCCTGGTGTAAGTGTTTGGATACAAATGTGACTACAACAGTGCATGTGAAATGTAAACTTAGAGTAGTGTTGACATCAATTGAAATACAATCAGAGGAAGTGTCGCAAATAAACTTTTGTCTGGCTTAGGTCATGAAACTTCTGTTTCCAAGCTCATGAATTCAGAATAAGCATATATATGAATACAAATGCACAAATTGTTAAGGAAATAATCAAAATTTCTGAGTTTTGTTATTTTTAGATGCTTTCTTACTAGACAAAGTATGAATAAGTTAACATAAATACAAGGACTATTCAGGAAGAAGAAGAAAGTGGTTCAACACAAGCAGAAATCAGGGCTAGTTATATCTTTTATTTGACTGAAAATTACAGATTTTAAAATATATTTCCATCAACACAGATTTGCACCTGTGAAAGAGTTGCATTTGTAGCTCTTCTTACCAACTTTAATGGAAATGTGATAAAGATATGAAATGAAAATAATGTATATTCACATTAAAAATATCCTAAGCATTATTTTTTGAAAATGTCTTTGAAACCTAGTCCTTCCAATGCTACTCTGGTAAACTAGAAGCCTGTTACAGACATTTTAGCAGCCATAGATAGAATGCATAGATAGAATTCCCATTACTGATTATGTGGTCCTTAATTTAGATTCAACCAGGAATTCAAACTGTAGTGTAAAACAGAGAGGAGTTAAATACATATATGTTAAGTAAAAAAATGGAATTTCAGGTGCTTCTGTGAATACTAAATCATTGTTTTATTATTTAAGTATCTGTATGTCTGGCACCAAACATGTCTCTTTAGGGTTACAGTTGACTTGTTCATTCACCAGTGTAATCATATGCCATCCTCACCCCAAGGGTACTATTGAGGGCAAATAACATCCCTTACTTATAAGATATCTTTATATTTTTTAATTGTTTGACAGTTTTTACAACAGGTTATATTTTTCTGCTTCAAATGTATCTTTCTGGGTTACCAGCATGCAATGCCGTCATCAACAAGACCAAACAATGTGTGGTTTATGTGGAAAGCTATGTTGTTCCATGAGGGAAAGCAATGTGCAGCAAATTTCCATATCATAGTGTATCAGTCAGAAATCTTTTAAGCAATACTTATGAAGATCTCCATAGTGCCATCTTTTGCTACATTAAAATTTACTCTTTTATGCATGAATTCACTCACAGGCTGTAGAAAATGGAAGGAATTTCTTCAAATGGAATTTTTAATTTGAACACAAACTATCAGCTGAAATAGCAGGGCTTAATTCTGGGCTTATCTGATGATGTATTTATTTGAGAAAAATGAATACATCTTTATATATAAACCTATAGTAAGTTATATAAGGATACATATCTATTTCATTTTACAGTAGCACACCCTAAACTTGTTTAGTTACCTTCTATGCTAAGAAGAGAAAGTCAGCAATCAGTCCATGATTTTTAATAGAGGGATATAGGGAAAAATAAAATCAGAACAGTGTTTGATGTTACAAATTGAAAGGCACAAAATAACCAGCTCTGTCTGTCATTTTGCCTAGGTTTACTTTTTAACCTGCTTACCTCCTCATTTTCTTCACATGGTGAGCCTTTATGACTTAGCTTTTGCCGAGTTTCAACAGCAAACAAAGAAAAGGAAGAAAAAAAAATATTTTTTAAGGGATTTACTTGCACTCCTCTCCAGGAGGCAACACTCCTAGGTTGAGAAATAGTGCTCTAAAGGACTGGGAATTGAGTATTCTTAATCCACTAGATCTTACAATGACCAACTCTCCAAGGAGCTGCCTTGTTTCCATTATAACTTTTCTTTTATTGTGTGAAATATTTGAGAGTGTGTGTGTGAGTGTATGTGTGTGTGTTTCTAAAGAACAAAGCAAAAACAATGTAAGTTCAAAGTCTGTCACAGAAGGAGTTTTAGCTATGTGTGTGGTTCACGTAGATAAATCATTCCCTTTCAGAACATTCATTAAATTAACTAGAATTGTTCTCTTTGGACTGATTTATTAAAGAGACCTGAAGAACATAGAAAAAAAAGTGGAAACTTTTCTTTTTTTTTTTTTTTTACAATGATAATTAACACACAATTAATTTAAAGAGAAAATGAAAACAAAAATTACTTACATTAAAGCTGTTAAAACTGGTTTAATTTAGCACCCTCATATAATTCTCCAAATGTGTTATTGTTGGTAAAGACCTGCCATTCAGAACCTGTGGATCAAACAATTTTTCAAAATTAGTTTTAGGCCCTTGAGGGCAGATGGCAAATGTAATTATACCCAGGGTGGGGTACATACAAGATATTAGACTGAATTTCAGAGTACAGTGTCTTTGCAAAAGAGCAGGTAGGAGATAGATATATATAGACATATATAGATAGATATAGATATAGATATAGATGATATAGATATAGATATAGATATAGATATAGATATAGATATAGATATAGATATAGATATAGATATAGATATAGATATAGATATAGATATAGATATAGATATAGATATAGATATAGATATAGATATAGATTTTTTTTTTTACAATCTAATCATTTAGTTCCTCAAATATTATGGTACCAGAACATTCTCACCTCCCACTGACATCAACAGACATGGGAGGTAGAGATCATCATTAACCAGCAGCCCCATCATTTGGCACCTGTTATCCCATCTTTGGGATATGTGTCACACTATATCAGAAGGAATCCAGGATTCATGGGCACTACAAAAAGTAGTGACCATGAAGGAGCCTGACTACATATCGTTGTGATGGAAGATCTGCTTTCCAGTCCATCTTCACAACAAAGTCTCTGTGTTTTACACCACTGTAGTTTTACCCAGGTTTTAGGACTCTGGGAATCCATGACACTCACTTGTGGAAACAGACACCTGACTGCTCCCTCTCTTTTATCCATGAATCTCACTTTTATTTTTCATACTGGTAGAACTGGTTTTTCTCCTAGGTCACTGCAACTTTGCCCAGTTTATTCCCCTCTGATATCCATGGGACTTCAGTTTCATCTCACTCAGCCCGAAGTGGTGTTTTGTTAGATCTAGCTGGAAATATTTGCTTTGAAAAGAATTAATAAGCTGAAGTCTGTACCCAAAGTAATTGCTTGGTTTATAGCTGTGATCCTAGCTAGATAGGTAGTCTCACAGAATCATTTCACACAAAATTGCAATCTTTAGTTAATCACAGGAAAAGAAATGGGATTTTAAACATGCCATTTTATTTTGTGCTTAAGCTAAGTTAATGTATCCTGCCCACACATTGTTATTGCTCTTCTGACCAATATTTGAATGAGCCAGAACCTGAAATTTGAATTCCCAGGTAAGCATGAAAATTACTTTGTTTCCTTTGCTTAAGTGAATTAGTCAAGTTGTCAAAATCTGGAACCTTTTGATTGCTCCTCCTCTAGCTGTTTGCAGCATGGAATAAGTGTACATACTATAAATATTGAAGCACTCATAATTTGTGTTACACAAAAAACAAAATGTCTTTGGAACATTAGATGTCAAAAACTCACCCTTATTTTTTTTATTTCATTATATACATATCAGTCTTCCCCAATAAAAATAAGATAACCTCATTATGAACAAGTAACAAAACCCAAGGAAACACAAACAGCTTCATTCTGAATCTGAACATGAAATTCAGTTTATTATAAGGTCCACAAGTACAGAATGCACAAAAATAAGATTTCATGCCTTCCTTTTTCTTCTATGATTGTTGCAAAATGTTAAAAGTAAAACACCAATATTTTTTTATTGTCAAGAGAGTCATGGCACTTTACTAACAAGAGCATAAGACAAGAGTCATGGTCGCATTACTGTATACTAACAACTATGTATAATCTGAGTCTCATTGATCTCCTTTGTGCTTGCATTGGTATTTTAATTTTGATTAATTCACCTTCACTGTAGTCTGGGTCATGCTGAATCCTTTCACAATTGCTGCACATTTGTGATTACCCAGCTACAGACTAGAGTTTAAATATAACTGCAGTCTTTATTCTACCCCTTCACCCTCTGTGACTCTTTCCACCTCACCTTACTGTGCTAATAAATTTGGCTGCACAAAAGGAAGAATAAGCTAATGTGAAAGCATGTAGCATAGCAGCAGAAGTAGGATAATGTGAACTTTTATAACTCTTTAGATAATATTATTTACTGCGCTGAACTGCTTTATGTCCCCGATTGTTTCAAAGGAAGCAGACACTGTAATTTGAATCACACTCAAACGTGACTTGTCAAGAGACATGAGAGAGGAATTCTGGGAGGGAACAAAGCAGGGCATGCCCAAGACATGCTTTGGTTTGTCTTATAGATGTGAAATGTACAGAATTTTTTTTAAACACTTTCATCTAATTTTTGACATGTCAGTTAATGGTAAGTTGAATTTTTGCCTTAGGACAGCCATCCCTTTGAGGCAAAGTTTTCTGGATATGAAGTCAGAACCACAGAAAAGGAAAATGTGGCATAATAGAAACTAGCTTATATTGGGACTCAATTGAGAGGGAAAAAACCCATTACTCCTGAGCGACCTATTTATTCCATGAGAAGCAAAACATGTATAAACAAACCTAGACTCACATTTCTCCCAAAAATTCCTACTTAATTTCTTGTTAAAGATCACTGTCTTCATAATATGAAAGCCATTGAATAGTTGATGTTTTAAATGAGTAATCTCTAATTGCATTATTGACATCATTATACAAGTCAGTGGAATAATAATGCTTTAATGGACATTTGGGTTGTCGAGTGGGAGAAACCTGGCAGGTTGGTCTTTACCATGGGGAAATGCAAATATGAGAGATGACAGAGCTGAGGAAAAAAGTGAGGACACTACTACAAAACTCTTTTCCTAAACTTTCTGGTTCAGTACCTTTACTGTGAACAAGTCAGTAAATAGTTTATTAGCAAGGCACAAATTTAATGTCCAGTACAAAAAAATCTACAGCTTCATCAAAACTCTTAAAAGTACATTTATAGGCATCTGCAAACTAGAATGGTGCAAATAAGATATATATGGCTTACTTCACAATTAATGTATACATCTTGAGTTATTTTAATGAATTATTTTCGATTATGTCTGTTACCATTCCCCTTTCTAAAACATATTGTTTCAAAGCCATGAAGGTAAAAATAGATTAAAATCCTAAAAAAGTCTTCTCTTAGATAAAACAAGAAAAAATCCAAACTGTAGATATCTCAGTATTGCAGCTAAGGTCTTATTGAGAGCCCTTTGTATGTAAGACATAGGTTGAAGAAGCTAACAGAGTATCACCAAGGCATGTTTAATTTTCTTAAAGAATGTGACAAAAAAATATATTGCAGCACTGTCTTATAAGAAAATGAATGGATAGCGCACCATAGCTTTTGCATTTTATTTTTAGAGCAGTGTACGACCTTCAGTATGATCTACCAAGAGTGGTAGCAGTTCATATTAATGTCAGCTAAGATGAATCCTTGAAGTTTATAAAACTTCTAACTGTGAATTTCAGAAATAAGTCTGTAAGATGCCTCATGTATAAAATGTCACCTTTAAAATAGCACATTGAAATAAAATATTTGCTCACAAAATAAACTCCACAGTATAAAGCAGGAACTTATTTTCATTGAACACCTTAATTAAAGATTTTCTTAGATGGTATTTATCTTTAGTAACTTTTTGATCAAGTCAAGCATGTAACAGACTCTAGCAACAAATATTTAAAATATTAATAAAATACAGACATAGTTAAAGTTTTCACATTAATGCTAATATTTCTGATTATGAAAGAAAATGAAAAGAGCTATTGGAGGTCACAGCATAAAATTACGTACTTTTGGTAATTTTTCCTTAATTGTTCATGTTTGTTTACATGCCTTATGAACATTTTAAAAGATTCTTGCTTGCTTCAGTGAGAATAAAAATATTTATTAGATCAAATGGAAACAGAGGTAGTATTACCCAAAAAATGTGTTTCCAGGTTTCCCATTCTTTGATCTTAATTTCTTGGCTTAAAGCTGTGGGAATTCCCACAACTGTTGCAAAATTTGAACCCAAGAAACAATAGCAAAACATGGATTTTTAAACTGTAATATTTCGGTTATTTACTTCTCAAACATCACCAAAAATAAGAGGAATGCCTTATTTGCTGTTTTTCTTTCATTCATCTAGCTGCTGTAAAAGTGAAATTCATTCAGCAAAATGTAAATCTTTCTAGAGAAGCTGAATTTTTTTTGCAGTCTGTAAAGGAGATAAGCATTTTTAAGTAGCAGTTCATTTCAGATTTTGGACTTCTGCTTCGACATTACGTGAACTGTGCCTTGAAAATGTGTATTTCTTTCAGGTGTCTGAAAAAGAATCCTAAATTGGCCAGATATTTATGACGTAAAATGAATCTGACCTAGATTTCTTTTGCTTGAAATTGATCTATCAGATCATGAAAAAATCAGATTTTTATTTTAACTCTTTAGAAAGAATGGTATAATTTTACCTGTCAATTCAGTTCTGGCTTATTTTCTTCTACTCTCACTAGTGTACTCTGTGTTACTCTATTCCCACCTCTCCTCAGTATTTCACTTCATTTTATTACTCTTTTTACCGATATTTGATAGGTGACTTCCAGTCAGCCCCAGAGAAGAAGGGGGAAGAAGAAAATGAAGAAGAAAATGGTTTATACTGACAAAGACTCAAAATGCATGCATTTATTTGCCATATTTGATGTTCTATTATCTTGTATTGAAACCTATAATATATATTTATATACATGTCCTAGAAAACTCTTCATTCTCACAAAAAATATTTTAGTAGATATGAAGTGTAATACATATCCAGGTATTTACTGACCTTAAGAAATAGCTGAGCAGCAGGAAAAAGACTGAAGTAAAAATGAGTTCATATGTGTTTCATTTTTCCTAAGTTTAAGCACTGAAAAACTTTATCGCATATTGTCTAAAAAAAAGGAACCACTTCATTGGTTTTGGCTGAGATAGAGTTAGTCTCCTTCCCAGTACCTCACCAGTACAGAGCTGTGTTTTGGATTTTTGCTGGAAAGTGTTGATAATATGGAGGGTTTTTTATTCCTGAGCAGGGCTTACACAGAGCCATGGCCTTTTCTGCTTGCTGTACTGACACCCTGAAAAGGAGGCTGAGGGGACAGGGGAGGTTGGGAGGAGACACAGGAGAGATGACCCCAGCTGACCAAAGGGATTTTCCAGAATATATGGCATCATACTCAGTATATAAACTGGAGAGAAGGAGAAAGGGGGCCGCATTTGGAGTGATGGTGTTTGTCTCCCAAAATAATTGTTCCATGTGGCAGGGTCCTGCTCTCCTGGAGATGGCTGAACTCCTGCCTGCCCATGGGAAGCAGTGATTTAATTCCTTGTTTTGTTTTGCTTGCACGTGCAGCTTTTGCCTTACCTGTTAAACTGTTTTAATCTCAACCCACACGTTCTCTTGCTTTTACCTTTCCAATTCTCTCCCTGCTCCTGCTGCTGGGGGACTGGATGAGTGGCTGTGTGATGCTTGGCTGCTGGCTTATGTTGCTGCATTACAGCTTCCTATTACCCACTGTTGAAATAGATTAATATTTAATTATGAACATATGTACTCAAGGAAATAACAGATAGGGAAAGAACCCTTCCAACTAGTAATTCACTCTGTTTCCGTGACATTGAAATATTACTTCCTACAATGTCTCTTGTCCAGATGAGCTTTAAGTGCCTCTTATGATTTGGCTGCCACACTTTCCTTAGCCATCATTTTGACAAAGTAATCACTCTTCATTGCCAGAAAGTTTATACAGACGTTCAAACAAAACATACGTTCTTAACTTTAATCCTTATGATCTTATATCACTGATAATTTGAAATAACACTTGCTCTATTTTCGGTGTATGTAGCTGCACATGGCAATATCCCCTATTTTAGAAGCTGAAAATCTAATTATGTGTATAATACTCAAGGGAATGAATCACTGCTTGATTCCTAAACTTATCTTTTTCTTGAAACTGTGGCCCAGAGTCAATATTTCTGTAGGAATGTCTACATTAGCTGGTGGAGTGAAGCAAGAAGCATTAACACATACAGCAAAAACATTGATGTTGAGGACCTGATGCTCACTCACACTGAATTTGTTCTAAAGCGTAACTCCAGAATTATGGTTATGCAGACCCAAATATCTTGAGACAGCATCTATCTTCCCACTCAAAGTTATGTAAAAGTAACCCCTCTTGTGTGTTCTAATATTGCTCTGCTATGCAAATCAGAGAGTGGGGATCAGACAAATATTACTTCCAAAGTACACTCCTGTGTAATCTAAAACTGCTACAGATTTAGATGCTGTAGATGCAGTTTTTTCCAAAGTACATACATCCCCATTCAGTGACTGCCACAAAACTATACATCACAAGTGAGATCATATGTTTGGTCTATGACTCATCTCTGCAGCTCAAAATGCTTGTCATGATGCATTGTGACCAGTGGAAAGGCCATATTCCAATTAAAGTTACAATTCAGCATCCCAAAGGCTTTTTCATACTGTGTTTTGCAAGGCTTTTTTCTATTTTATATCCTCGCTGTAGGCTATATATTCTTAACTGCATCCAGTTGCAACATCTCATAAGGTGCATTTTTTTTTAGTACTGGTAAAGATAATTAGCCATGGAAACAATGTAGTTAAGGTCATGATGAATTCTCTAAAATTCTCTAAAGTTTTAAAATTGAGAATAGATTTATTTCTCAGACACAGAGCCTTACTCATACTGAAGTTATATAGACATCACTTGTTAAAATTCTGTGGTCTGTGTTATGCAGGAGGTCAGACTAGATGATCATTATAGTTCCTGCTGATCTTAAAATTTATGGAACTGTGAAACATTTTGATATTTTATGTGCATATTACTAATCTCTTCCCTTGGAAGTTTTCATAACACCTCCCAAATGAATTTAGTATTATCTCTGAATTTAATTTACATGCTGTAAATTCAGCTGAATATATTGCCATTTATCAGTGCACTGTTTGTAGTCCTTCAGCAAGTTTTCATTCTGTGTGACAGTGTTCATATCCATGCCAATTTGAATTAATTTTGTGAGTAGGATTTCATTTGACACTATATAAAATGCTTTAATAAAAGCTAGATATATCACATATACTTCATTCCCCTCATCAACTTGTTTCATCACTTTATCAAAACAAAGTATTCAGGTTTGTCTGGAATTATTTGTACCTTGCTAATCTATTTCTAATTTTGATTGTGGATCACCAAGTGAGAGGTGCTAAAGGGTGCTATAGATACTTTCTTTACAAACTAAGGCCTTTAAAATTGGAAGAGGAGATGAACCTGGCACATTTGTGAATTTGTGAATTTGGAATGCATTCATATTTTCTGTCTACTCGCCTCCCACAGCTGAAAAACATGTATATTTCTCTGAGTTCTGAAGATACTCAGAAATGGTCACTGTCAATAAAAGTGGTCAGAGATCTATCTCGATTTGGTTTGTTTGATAAAACAGTATGAGTATTATATACATTTATTTTTTACATTGTGCACAAATAGTTAAGGGGTTAGGGTTGAATATACAAAAATATTTTTAGTCATATATTCCATCTTTTACATTCCTGAATTTACAACAAACCAGAGTACTGGACTCTCCAAGATTCACTGCCTATCTCCCAGGCTCTGCAACTGACTGTGTAAAAACTCTTACTTATAACGTATAAATAGAAAAAAGATAAACATCTCTCACATGTCCTCATTTAGAAGACCAAAAGGAAAAAAAAAAGAGAGAAAAGTAGACTACACCTCCACTAAAAGCTGGACATCTGAATCTGGGCTCTTCAACCCTTCACAGTCATGCAGGGTGAAATCTAAGAATAAAGTTAGTGCAGGATGAGTCTGAACATATGAAGTCTGAACTTCAACTTTGTTGAAGACTGTTTTACTGCATTCAAAGTGAAAAAAAAATTAAAAAAAAATAATTGTGGGGGTCTTTGATAATCTGTATTCCATACCAGGATACAGGTACACAAATGTTCTTTCTATCTTTAAAAGAAACATAATGACAAAAAACTATGTTCAAGAATTCATCAAAATAACTTTTAGTTTTGTTTTCCTCTGGAATTTCATAATGTTTTTAAAATAGTAAGGGCTCCAAAACTGACTTATCAGCTGGACAGATTAATAAAATGGAGAGTTTGGTAAGTAATAATTTTATTCTAATTGTTCATGCAAATATTTATAAAAGTAATGGCTGCTGGCAGCTCTGATGCATGCTAATTTTCTGGAATAAGCTGTTGTACAAAGGCACTTCCAAAAATTCCTTGAGTCCGTAAATGAAAATTAATTAATGGGAAGAAAAGAAATCTTGGGATAAAAACAGTGTTAAGTCAGGAGCCTCTGTATTTATTTGAAATTACTGTTATTCTTCTTAGAGCCAAACTAAGATATTTGTTTTTCTCTCTACTCCCTTGGAAGGATATACATTTTAGTTATGACATCAAGTTCTTGCATCTTTACAAGAAGTTTTGAGAGGGAGCTCAATATAATATGACAGAAATTACTTCATTATTTAGTTCATGATCATCTAGTAAAGGGTATTGTCCTGTACTGAATATGGGATTTTATAAATAATCTCATAAATTATGAGTTGTCGTAGATCATAAGTGCCACAAGTAAGATTTTCAAATACAAAAATAAGTGACCCTGCATTTCCTGCTTTGGTTTAGGCTCCTGTGGGCTATTTTATTTATCAAAATAATTGAGCTTCTTATATAGTTTCTTAAGTGAAATAATTAAATGCATTCCAAAATTTTCATGCTTTTTTTTTTCTTTTTTCTTTTTTTTTTTTTTACCTAATAGCTACAATAGGGACATTTTCTATATTCTAAACATTCTAAAAATAGCTTTTAGTTATTTTTCTTTTATTAGGGATTCTCTCATTAAGTCACTCTGATATCCCAACATAATCTTTTAACTTCCTTGGCCTTTCTCATCTCTGCCTCATCTGCCTAGTTCCCTTGGCTGCTGCTGCAAGATCTGGTCATGAATCTAATCTCCAAGGCCCATCCACTCTGCAGGGTGTTCAGCATCACACAGAAAGAAACACCCAAGTAAACCAGTGAATTGAATTTTCATTTTCTGTTTCTATTTATAGAACAGCAGCCAAAATAAGAATCTGCTTGGTGCTGGATTCTTAAGTCTTCAATATTCCAGGAAAAATATAGGAAATTAACTTTCTGAAGAATTTTTTTTCTGCCCACTTTGCACCTATTTCAGGGAGGCTGTTACTGTATGTAATCACACTTCCAGAAATAGGATAATGTGATATTTTGCACATTATATGCTTCTACTGGGTTCACATCAGTAAATATCCAGGTGAATATTCACTTTGGCTTAATATTGATTTAGGTAATAGTAATCGGAAAAGTCTGTTGTTTTCAGGGATTCAAAAGCAGTCCTTTTCTATAATTAAATTAAACAGGAAAACATTCTTCCTTTAAAAAAACATCTGGTACACTCTTCACAAAAGCAACTGTAAGATGTAACCAGTCACTACTGATGTGCCCCAGTACATTTTTGTCCAACATATCTCTCTACTGTGTTTTCATCCCATGCTTTTCCAAAATAAAAGGGAGCTGAGGGGGTTTGGTTACTGCAATAAGTCCAAGCTTCCTTGGAATTCACAGGTTTAATATTTAAAATTATAAATACTTTGTTAGTAATCTTGTGTGCTTGAGGGGGTGTGTGTGTGTGTCTATACAAAAATATGAACACCCCTGTGACAAATTAGCCATCTGTTTTAGCATTTATTTGTGACATGAGACAAAACTTCACATCTCAAAATAGACAAAACTGATTCTTCTCCCACTATCTTCTACATTTTACCAGAAAAGTTGAGGGGAAATATTTTCAAAGCAAAATAAATACATTAGCATAACCACTCTTGCAAATTCTGCTCTATTTATTTGCAGTGATATGCAAACTATAGAGAGAAAGGATAAATAGTTTCATAATTAACTTCATGATCTGAATGTATACCATGCTCTGCAGATCTCTGCTCACACTGTCATTTTTGTTCACATATTTGGCACTAGAACTTGAAAGAAATTTCTGAGTAACAGCAGAGCGGGTCATTTTTGCAATGTCATACTGCCTCAGAGAAAAAAAAAAGAAGTCCAGAGAAACAGTAACTCTGTAAGGGGTGATAAAGTTGATAATATATGCAGTGCTCCTAAGTATCATGGATTTAGTGTAGGAAGAAGGGGAAAGCAGATGATATTATGTGCTGAAGAGGTTCATATCCAACTGTACTATTTCTTGAAGTATATTATTAACAGGTGGTTAAAACCCTGTATTATTTTAAAGATATTGGTTGGCATGCCATTCAATGAAACTATACCATTAAATACAAATTTCACTGAAGAAAATTCATCGACATCTGCAAGTTTCACGAGGAGGAAATTAACTATCAGTTATCTATGAATTAGTGTTTGCCAACATTTGTAGATATCTGCAGCATGCGAGAATGGCCATCTCTACCTTGCACAGTATCGTTAAACTTCAAGATCAGTGTGTGCTATAGAAGGACTATGATCTATGAGTTGCTTTATGCAAATTGAGGCCATCTTAACTAGCGTAACTTTAAGGAAGAAATACAAAAATAGGGACATACCATATGTATCCACAAATGAGCATTCAGTTTAAGGTTTATGAGTAAGAATGCAGCTTGCAGTTTTCTTGATTGCATTTGGCTGTAGAATCTTCTTTTTCAGTTTTATTGGGGGGGGGGGGTGGATATGAAGTTGTTTGATTTTCAGTTTGAGATAAAAGCTGAGCAGAAAAAATGTCTGGAAATTTTTATACTCTTACAAATCTTTTTTTTTTTTTTTTTTTTCTGCATTGGCTCAGTATCTATATCTTGTTTTTTTATGACTTTCTTTCCAAATACCATTTCTTTTTAAATAGAAACTTGTGTTTGTCAGCTAGTTCTCAGGGTCTTTTCCTATCACCTCCTTAAAGAAGTCCTTAAATGTTACAGAACCAGTTCTGGGACAGCTTTCTCAATATAGTTTTCCTTGAGGTGAGGTTTGTTGACTTCTATTTTAGAATCATTCCTGCAAAAAGTCTTTCTTTTCCCTACACCAGCCCTCTTTGTAGATGACTGGTGCCTGTGAGTTGCTGCATTTTCAGAACACTAGCTCTTCCTCTCACTCTGCAGTATGAAACTATCTGAGATGACAACGTAATATGACCAACATCTTAAAACTGTTTAATCCCATTTCGATAGCTGTGTTACAAGTTCCTTTTTGCAGGCACTTTCAGCATCCCTGTTAAAATTACATTATTAGGACTCCTCTGTATAAACAGCAATCCCAAACTGGCATATCTGAGAATGGCTGGAATCTTCTGTACTATGTGTGTTCAAGTTTATTCCTTTGTGGAATGACATGCTATTACTAAAATGTACATGAAGGAAGGGATAAGCTCTCAGCTAGTCTAGAATGGTATCTCATGTACTTGAGCTGAATTGATTCCTTGGTATAAAGATTAGGTTTGTCAGCAGATGAAAAGACAGCAGGAACAGAGCAAATTATGCAGACAAACCTCAGGTACCATCCTGCTTGTCCTGCCTGCTAGACATTAATTTCCAAAGCGGATTTCTTCAGAGCTGTTTCAGCATGGCACTTAGTTCTGTTAAGTGGTGTTTTCCTTCAAAGCCCTGGAATTTGCCTGTTTTGATTTCAGTCAGAAGTGGGAATGCTACTAATCCCCTGACACAGAAGCCAGCAGAGGTAAGATCATGTCTAGGTTATTCACATATTAGCTGGGGGAGAGAAACAAATGGCAGAATGAGGAGAGTAAGGAGAAGTAAAATTATCCACTCTCTTCTGCTGCTTTGCCAAGGCAAGGAGAAAAAGGGCAAAAAAGGAAAGCTGTAAGAGACTGGTCATCCTCTTCAGTCTGCTCCTGGGACAGAACTGCTGTGTGCTGCCTCTCCTCCCCTCTTCCAACCTCTCAGTTTTGGCTGGCCCCAGGATTAGGAGCAAGCCCCTGGCAACCAGAGCTTCTATGGGAAACAGAAGTTCCATCTGCTGCGGGTTTATGGGACTGGACCCATAATTCGCTCAATTACTAGTGTAAAGAAAACCATAGGGAACCTGAGTAACAGCAACTCCTAACCAAGCACATTTGCACTTCATCTGAAACTCAGTATGATTTATCAGGATCACACCCCCTCCTTCTCTGGATCTAAAGCAATTTGTGAAGCTTAAATCAACTATTAAATGTATAACTAGGAGATAAAATCACAAACCCAGATCTAATTGGTATACCTTAAATTAAGTTTTACATTTATTGCTGGGAGATAAAATTTGGATAGAATAACTATTACAACAGAATTAAGTAAAAGAAAATAGGTATGGTGTGAGACCTATGGCAACTTTTATTTAAAACACATGTCTGATGGAGGCAGCAGTCTGCAGAAAACATCTGATACTACTACACTGTAATGGCTATTTGCTAGACCAACAACCTTCTGAGCAGTGAGGCAAAAAAAATTAAGTCTTAAACACAATGTTGGTTTTGGAAAATATATAAGAACATGGGAAGTTCAGTCAATAATGCAGGCAGGTTATGTGTACAGCCTACTGCAATAATCAATCTCCCAAGGAAGATTTTTTATGGTCAAATTTCTTATGAAGGTTTAAAAGTACATTCTAACACAAACTAAACAACTGGGACACATAAACTGGTGAAGATAATTACAGAATACTATTATCCAAGGAGATTGAGAATAAAAAGAAAATAAATGGTGAAATTAAACTTAAAACAGTGTAGCTTGTTTTTATTTCCAGTATAACAGACCTTGCCTTAGGTTTTTCATGTTCTCATTTTCAGTATATCCTTTCCATCTCCTTTTGCAATTTTATAAATATTGAATATTAGATCATGTTTGTGTATCAGTTATTCTTATTGAAAAGTTCAACAGTTCTCTTTAATAGATGCAATTTTTTAGTTTCAGAACTAGAGAATAATCTAGGTTGCTAGGGCCCTCTGGACATCTCTGGTGTAGTGTTGGCTGAAAGGAGGGCATATTTTAGATTTTAATGATATTACTCAGGGTCTTGTCTGGGGAAATATTCAATTTCCTCAAAGAGACAGCCTTTCTCATCAAGCTGTATTCAACCTATTCCATTGCTTGACCAGAACCACTGTGGAGTTTTTTCCACACATCTAAAAGGAAATTCCTTTGCTGGAGCTTGTGTCTTGTGTCTTTCCTCCTTCCTGTGTGCACTTAGAAGAGTCTGGCCTTGATTTGTCTATGACCACTAATTAGGTAGTTGAAGACCTTGATTAAATGCTTTGTCCTAATCTTCTTTTTTTAAATTTTAGCACAAATATTATTAAAACTTAAATAACCATTTTTTTGTCACTCAAAATTTGCAGAAATCTGAAGGAGAGCGCACCTATAAGAAGGAAGGAGACAATAAAATTTGAAGTGACAAGTTCCACTGAATTCTTTTTCCTTTGTTTGTAATAAGAATTAAAAAAAAAAAAAAAAAATCTACTTTTGTTGTGCCAGACCTTTCCGAGCAAACTTACCAGGAAATTTCCTTTCTTAGTCCTTTAAAGCAAGATGAAGCAGAAGTGTTCTAAGGAGAAAGGCACAGGAGACAGGCTCAGGCATAAAAACACTCAAAATTTCTCAGTTCTTCACACAAATGAGAGCAGCTCTTAAGTAAGCACTTGCTGGAAAACAGCACTCTTACCTGTACAGGGGAGTTCATGCTTAAAAGATCATACAAAGAGCTCTGGCTGAAAATCTCCAGCTTGAGTTGCTGTGTTTAATAAAGATGATGACTGTTCAGTGACCTCTGTCACTGAGTATTTCTTATCCACATATTGCCCAACAGACTCGTAAGTGTTTGCACTTGTGCAAATACTTTCTGATTCCTGACAGATCCCACTGAAAGTTTGGCATAGTTAATATTTTTAACCTCTTTTTTTTGTTGTTTTTAATCAACTTTTGCTTTTTCTACTCATTCAGGTATTCTTCATTCTTACATTTCAGCATAATTTAGTCCAGGAGCTCAAAGGGATTTCCAGAAGACAATTTTAATTATACCTTCCTGTCTTTTCATGGAGACAGGTTCAGATAACCAGAATATCCTCCATATGGGAGAGATGGAGATATACCACAAACAGGTAAAGTGAGCTGAGCTTAAACCTAGTTTTAGGATTAGCCTTTGCCATCTTTATTTCCATTAAGAGGCTTCCAAAAGAGGTTTGTAGTAGAGGAAGATGTTAATCTCCTGATCTGAAGCAAATAACTGCAGTAATTCTTGTGAATGACAGCCACTTCCAGACACTTGCTGCATAGCATCTGGAGCAGGTTATCACCAGGGACAAAGAAATAAAATGTGGGTGTTCTGCATTTCAAAGCCACGTTCCTAGGCAAAAGCCTAATTTTTAATGTCCTTTTCATCTCCCTTTAATAGCTCTACTTGACAAACCTTCACTTCTCTGTAAAAGATATTCCGTGCCCATATCATCATTACTTATCTGCTCCATGTACCTGTAGACAGGTACTTTAAATCAGTCAGTTCATTTGGTTTAGCCTCTACAGCTCTTTTTTTTCATAGAAGGCACAAGTGGTTGTTTAGCCCCAGCCAGCAACCAAGCCCCACAAACCGCTTGCCCTTCCACCTGCAGGATGGGGGAGACAATCAGAAGAGTAAAAGATGGAAAGCCCTTGGGTTGAGACAAAGACAGTTTAATGGGGAAAGCAAAAACTGCATATGAAGCAAAACAAAACAAGAAATTAATTCTCTGTTTCCCTTGGGCAGGAAGGAGTCCAGCTATCTCCAGGAGACCTGAGTCCCATCACATGTAATGGTGACTTGGGAAGACAAATATTATCCCTCCAAACATGACCCCCCCCTCCCCTTCCTCTTTCTTCTACCGACTTCATAAACTGAGCATGATGCTGGGTGGTCTGGAAAATCCCTTTGGTCAGTTGGGGTCACCTGTCCTGGCTGTGTCTTCTCCCAGCCTTCCCTGCACCCGTGCAACTTCCTCGCCAGCCTGGCAGTAGGAAAAGCAGAAAAGGCCTTGGCTCTGTTTAAGCCCTGCTCAGCAATAACAAAAACATCTCGTGTTATCAACATTGTGCTTAGCACAAAACCAAAACTCCGCCCCACACCAGCCACTGTGAAGAAAATTATCTTTACTCCAGCCCAAAACTGCACCACATTGGACAGTAGAGTCAAAGGGATACACTGAAAAGACTCTTTAAAATTAAACATTATGTATGCACTCAAAATTACACCCTGTACAAGAGAGTACTGTAAAGTTATATACTGACATATACAGCAGTGTATATAGATTCCATTGAAGTCAGATTTTCTCTGAGGATTAGAAACAATAATCTATATATTAAATTTAAATAAATAGATAAATAAATAAGGACATGCCCTTCCTCAAAAAAATCCTTCCTCAAAAAACAAAACATGAAAAGGCAACCTATTTTCTTCATTGTGTCTTTGACAACTTTTGCTGTTCTTAAGTAACAAAACAATTTAAAGCAAATTGTTCCCTTACCTTTCTTAACACTAAAACTAAACAAGAACTCTGTGTACTATCATATTTGATTTTCAAGATAAAAATATTTCTTTTAAATTTTGATTTCCTTTAGGATTACAGTGACAAGTGATTGCAACAGGACATTTAAGAAAACCCTGATAACATGACAAACTAAAATGAATAATTGAAGCAGGCTTCAGAAGTCTCTGTGAGGGAATAGAAAAGAAGAAAAACTATCAGAAATAGTTATACCAGTAAACAATTATAAAAATTCTATGTATTACAGTGGTCATTCTGGGGATGGGGTTAGATATATGTAGCAGCCTTAATCACTCTAAACATTTTCTTCACTACATTCCATTTTTTTTTTAAATAGACATAATGAAAATTATGCTTCTCTCAGGACTAAGAATTTTTTTAAAAAAATCAGACACATAAGCATATATCTACATATTTTGACTTATCTAAGTGCAAAAGAACTGAGTAGACTGAGTAGTACTAAATAAATAGTAGATAAGTTATCTGTAGCTATTGAAAGACAGCATATGAGGGGTTGTCTACAACAATTGACATAGAATGTCTATTTTAGGATAACAATTTCAGTGGAATTAAAATGTAAGTAGATGAATCAACATGGGAAAAATTTGAGTATGAGATTTTTCAGGACTTTGTCTTTTGGCTGTTTTCTTGGTTTGGGTTTTTTTGGCTTAACAGGGGGATAACTTATCAAGGTAAAATTTCTTCACTGGGGGAAGAAAAATGAAGTTAAATAAATACCAGGAGTGCAACACCAAACTCTAAAGAGTAAACTTTTCCTTTGCTTTTGTCTAGTATCAGAGGAAAGGAAAGAGGAAAGTATTTATTATTATAAAATAACGGAATAAAATTAAGAGGAATAATCAATCATGAAGGACAAATAATAAATTGATATGAAATAAGCAAGGAAATCTTTTGCAGAACTAATGGAAATAGTTTGACATATTGAGAAGAGAGAAAGCAGATGAGCTGCACAAAATGAGATGTATATGGATTCTATTACAGAGTTAAACACGTTTTATAACAGCATATTTACAAAATGTATTTCGCCTGAATTTTCACTAAATTGTTTCTCAATCCTGATATCTCTCAAAGGAATTAAAAATAATTTTATTCTATCCACATTGTTCACAGAATATGGAAACAACTTGTCCATGTAGAATGATTCACTGATTTGAATCAATTATTCTTAATTTATCATTCATAATTCAGCCAGCAATAATTCAGACTTGCTTGGAACAGAAATTGATTGAACGATGGTAAACAGGAGCAGAATATATTGTAAAACAGAAGTTTGAGAGAAAGCCTTCAGTACCATATTCCTAAGATTTGTGTTTGATCTCATTCCAATACGGTTCCAATGAGGGACAGACTGTTTCCACTGAGACCCTCTGAAAGGGGGAGATCAAGGCTTATCTGGGATTTTACAACCCAGGCTGGTCTGGGGCTCTGAACTATTGCAGTGACACAAGTAGTGTGGTGAGAAAATGTGCTTTCATACTGGTTATTCCTACCAAATAAACCTAAAAATTTCTTCAGTAGTCAATTCTGCCTTTTAGCAAGAGGATAGGAATTCTTCAACATCTGAGTGTTAGGGCAGTTCTTCAGCTGCCATGAGACAATTAGTGCTTTTGATTTTTCCTCCTCTCTGCCTGTTTATGCTAACAGTCTGTCCAGATTATGTATAAACTTCAGGGATGCTATATGGTAGCAGTACTGCACTCATTCTGAAGCCACAGCATCACAAAACTTTGTTTTGTAGATGGCTCAGAAGGGCAGTGTGAAGAGCATAGAAACTGTATATACCATGGACTATCTGATCAGAAATCTAAAGTACGCTGGTGTTCTAAATTGAATCCTTCCACTCGCAAAAGGGACCAAATGGCAAAACATAGGACAAGTGCTCTTGGACATTATAGAAGAAGGGTGAAATTTGTTTAATTCTGCTGTTGTCAAAAATTCTTCTAGAGTCCCAGCTTGCAGATGAGTATGTCCGGCCATGATCTGGTGCCTGGAATTTTCTGCGGAAGGCAAGAAGAAAGAAGTTTGCTGTTTGTTTTGATCTTATTGTATTGCTGAAGCAAGAGATATGGTGGGACTATTTCACAGCTACTGTATCACCCAGAACAGAGCAGCTTCTTCTTTCTGTGTTTCCTTGGAGAGAAAGTGTTTGATTCATCATTTCTCCCTCAAATATCCACATGGATATGATTAAGTCTTCGGTCCTCTGCTGTGTCTAACCTGGGAGGTGTTTTTATTTTGAAGTTTTGTTTGAAGTTTTATGTGAAGTTATCTACAAAAACATCATCCTTCCCTAAATACATTTAATTTTTCTATTTCAAAATGCATTTTCCATATACATAAGTGTGTGCTACGATTTTCAACCTGCATCCAAGTCTACATTTATTACTCATTTTAAACGCTCATTGTCCTGCAATGCTGTTTTGGAAGATGAACTCTAGTCACAATCTTTATACAAAATTGTAGCTACTGTGTGGAAGAAGGTTACTCACAACTAGTCACCAGTCTGAAGTAAATAGCAGTGGGTTGATATTTATGTCCTGGCAGAAACTTATGATCAATCAGAACAAATATATTTAGGCTTGTTTTTGAAGGTCTGGCATTGTGACTTTTCTTAGATCCTGAGTAGGAAGCTTGTAACTCATCTTCTCCTATGACAGTGACTAAAAGTCAGACATTGCACTGTGTTATCTTTCGGTGTCTAAACACCTTACTTAATCCAGTATTTATATTCCTCCTCTGTCTCTTTCATATGTGCCTTTGAATTATTCTCCCATTTGACAAGAGAAACTCATGCTTGTGAGAAGGCTTTCTTTTACAAGCAATCATTTTTTTAGTGGCACAGCTCTACAGGGTTGCTGGGTACAGAAGGGGAAATTTTATTTTCTTTATCCATCCATCTACCATTTCTTGCTTTAGATAGAATTTTAGGAAAACTTTTCTTTCTCTCTCTGCTCAGTATAAAATCAGTGGCAAAAATAAGAAGAATCCCTGGCAATTATATACCAATTCTTTTGCAGCTTTCATTGTTTTAATCTTGTCCTTTCAGCATTTCATGTTTAAAGTATAATTTATCACCAGCTCAGCTGGTGAGTGAATGTGCTGTCTAATACTCAAGAGATAAACAATAATTTTAGGCATTTCTGCAGGATGTCTGGATATGTTTTCAGGCTAGTAACAGCAAGCTTCTGAATGGCCAAGTATCCTGGACTAACAGCTATAGTGAATGTGCATACTGACAACAAGGTATGCTGAGCAGCTTGTCTGGTGTATCCTGGAACTGAATTTGCTATGCTCATGTTGCACGGAAATACAGCTCTGCTCAAGAAGTTTTGGGAACAAATCTGGAAGAACCACCTTAATTTCAAACTTTGGAATGTATTTTTCAGGATGCATTTTGTTCCTTCTCTGGGCAGAAGCCCAGGTCTGGCCTAAGTAGTGGGGCCTGAAAGTGATAACCAAAGGCTCTAGGACACAACAGATATCATTGCAGAATCACCTTGCTTCACAAATAAAGGCAGCACATTAATCCCAGAATTAATGATGTTTCTGATATTTAAACCTACTTGATTGCGTCTATGCTAGTCTCTGTGGTGGGACACAGATGTCTTCTGCATATGGTGTGCTGCAGAAGCACAATTTAAGTTTAAAGACTTTTGTTACATTATGAATCCACTGAGAGACAGAAAATGCAGAAACAGATTACTGTTGTACTTGTATGTTTTTCCCCCAAAGTTCTGTCTAGATATACATAAGTAGACACATTGAAAATTTAGAATTACATAAGAAAATATTTAAAAACCTAAGTCCAAAAATCAAATTTAAATCATTAAAAATAAAAGTAGTCACAAGCTTCCTTATTTCAACATCAATTTTGGATTAAATTCCCTACCTTCTTGTCCTTTCCTGCAAATTTTTTCCAGAAGAAACTGTAATTTTCTTAAAGCACTGTCATGATTTGAGTATATTGTCAAATAACTTCTCCAATTAAGTCAAATAGTTGATTCAATTCAGTGAAATTTCAATGAGAGCTCAAAAAATCCCCCAACTAAACCTGAATTTTGGTGAGATTTTTACCTTATGATGAAAATATTTATGTACATTAATTTTTTGGGATAGTAGTTTTGGTATGTAATTGCCCATTATAAAAGAAATTCAGATTAAGTAATCTCTATTAATTTCCCATATAACATGCTGATTTTAGACTACTGTATTATGTTGTCCCTTTTAATTGTTTTTACCACTTCATACTGTGACTTTTAATGGATTTTCAGAGAATTGCTTTTTCTTTCCCTGCTAAGCAGAATTTGTATTTACTGAAAGGTTTGTTTATGGGTTCTTCCTTCAGTGTTTCCAGCTGTGTTGTAGTTTAGCAAATTGTAGCAAAGGTCATTAATATTTTTTGCTTGTTTGTTGTCTGCTGTAAGTCTACAGACATTTAGTTTTAATACTTGGTTTTGAAAGCCTGTGTTCCCTTCTTTATTTCCTGCTGTGCATGTGAGCAACTGAATAATATTTCAAACAAAAGCTGTTGATATAATGGAGGGGTTTTTTCTACATTTAAGCTATCAGTCTAGAAGAACTGTTTGTAACTCTGGAAAGGTTCTGAAAACTTGAAAATTCCCCAATAAAAACTAGTAAATTTTTTAGTATCACTAGCATTTCCTCAGCTTTCTGCCCTAGTAATCTACAAAATACTGTGTGTCTTCTGTCTCCCTGTGTACAGGGAATTTGCTGGTGTAAGGAAGGAGTAGAAGAGAAAAGAAGGGAGTAGAAATTTGTTTCTGGTATGGATAATTTTGGAATAAATTTGAATTTACTATAGTAAACACGTCAACATTTCTGCGACATGAAATTGAAGAAAAAAATATTTTCTTCTTTTGAAAAGAAACTAATGTGGAGAAGGTCTATGATATTTTTGTCTTGCCTGCTTTTTAATTGAGGAGAACACCCAGATGTTCTCTGGTATTTAAAACTTGGACAATTATGGTTTCTGAAAGGTCTCCAGTAAAATACTGCTTTAGTTGATGAATTATTTCCTTTTCTCTGAAACAAAATTGAATGTGAAGCAATTAGTTAATTTTTTGTGTCACTCAGCAGGTTGTCTAAAAAAAAAATGTTCATCACATAAAATGAAAGCTTGTATCCCAGGGAGACTCTTGTTATCTTGGCATCTGGTAAGAGTGAGGTTTTTCATCTTTAAGAGATCCACCACAACCTTTCCTGAAACATATTCAGTTTTATGAAGCGATTTTCTGCCCTCAAAGCATGGTAAAAATTAGAATGTGACCCTTGTCCCGAAAATCTGATGTCAGTGGATGTTTTTCTACTAAATTCCAAAAGTCAGGAAAAACCCAGCAGTTCTTACATGGCAATAATGTCTGTTTCTTATTGACCTGCAGAGAAATAAATCTTGTGATGAGAGGCCTTGTGATGGAATCCATTATTAATATGCTGAATCATTCAATCCATTTTAAATATTTGATTGCTTGCTTCTCATATAATATGCATGATACCTTCCTATATAAAATTATCAATATTCTAGGTGCCCATAAACATTACAGGGTTCTTATTAATAATCTGCCAGTAATGATTTCATTATTTAGCAATGAAGTTTAATTCTATTTTTAGGAAAGTCTTAGATAACTTCAGCCTATGATCAACATAAAAGCAGAATGAAAAGTATCAACACTGCAAGCATGCCATGGGAAACCCCCTTAAAGATGATTAAAGTGACCTTTAAGTGTGGAGGACTTAAAAAAATCTGTTCAAAAAATACGGGATTTTTTGTATTAAAAATTTTAATGGAAAACGAATTTAAGAAAGAAATTATTTTGTCTTCCAGCTCTGTTTGCAGCTGTATTTCTAAAAAAGCAAATTTCCAAGGGGTGTTTACAACAGCTCATCTACAGATTAGCAGATCAAGATTTAAGAGTGTAAGCCATTAAACTTCTTATTATCTCAATTTATAGTCAGAATAACACAACATATTTACTCACAGCTTGCAATATCCAGTCCAAGTGTTCTGCTACTGTTGTATTTGTATTTGTATTGTGTTAGCCCGGAGAAGAGAAGACTTAGAGGTGACCTTATCACTCTCTACAGCTTCCTGAAAGGTGGCTGTAGTCAGGTGGGGATTGGTCTCTTTCTTCAGGCAACCACTGACAGAACAAGAGGACAAAGTTGTAAGCTGCACCCAAGGAAATACAGGCTAGATATCAGGAAAAAGTTTTTTATGGAAAGAATGATAAAGTACTGGAATGGTCTGCCCAGGGAGGTGGTGGATTCACCATCTCTGGATGTGTTTAAGAAAAGACTGGATGCGGCATTTGGTGCCATGATTTAGTTGAGGTAGAGTTAGTTTGGACTTGATGATCTCAGAGATCTCTTCCAACTTAATGATTCTGATTCTGATTTAGGAGGGTACTACATTTTTCTATTAATGTAAGTTAAAAGAAACTATATTTAGACATCTTCTCTAAAGACCTCAACTTCTTAGACATGTTATCAGAATATTCACGAAACTGGAGTGCATTCAGCAAGAGAACATTAATATTTGGCGTCTCTGTGAGATCACATGTTAACCATTAGGGAGCTCTGCTATTGTAAAACTGTGAATGCTCTCAACTGTCTCAGACAAACATGGGCATTTAGAGCTGGATATAAAACATGGCACAATTTTTGACATTTCCAGGTTTAAGCAGGTGATGGAAAAATATTTCCATAGTGGGTTATTAAAAATAATGATATCCTACATTGCAATGACAATCCAAAAACTTTCTGCTGTGCTTAATCTACTATTTATTGGTATCGCTAAGAGGCTGAGATGCATGTCAGTAATTCCTTAGCCTGCTTTTCAGATTTTCTGAAGTCAAGTAAATCTGCTTAAAAATTAAAAAAAGAAAAAAAACAAACTTAAATCCCACATGAATTCTTGTTCTTCTTCCTTTCTAAAGATATTATATAAAGAAGTGTTCATACTAGGATTCAGGATAGGTTTATATTTTTTTATTTCTATGCTTAAGTAAAACTGATATATAGATTTTGTTTGCAAAACGAAAACTCTGGATTTTGTTTATGTTAAACCTTGCTCATTTGAAAATAACTCCCAATAGAGATATGAATAAAGATTGGTGTCTCTCTATGCGGGTGCTTACCGGCCAAAGCAGTTCCCCAGACACCAACCTTAAACAGTTGTGGGTGCTCCAAATCTGCTGGCTGAAGCGTGGTTAAGGCTGGAAGAAGGAGTGGGTTGGGCTTGGGTTGGAAAAGGTGTTTATTTCAGTCCAGCTCCATGTGCTAGGAGAGCACTTGCCAGAGCATGTGCCAGAGAGCCAGCACAGCCAGAGCTGCAAGCCAGACAACCAGACCGGGCCTGTGTGTCCCCTTTTCCCAGGTCGCAGCCTGGGTGGGAACACTCTGGGCCAGTGGGGGAAGGCAAGGGGTGTGTCCAGGACAGGGTGAAAGCAGGTGTAATCAGGGGTAGGGGTAGGGATATTTTGGAATGGAACAAACCAATTACAGACAAATAAACAAAATACAAATAGAAATTCAAAAACCTAAATCACACACCGCAACAATGAATATATCTCAAATATTTACATTTACAGTGCAAAAGATCTTTTATACTAATTATTTTTTTTATTTTTTCTTGCAATTCTGCCTTTTTCTCACACAGTAACATAGCTCTGCAGAGAGATCCCAAAGAGCATTGGTTCAAAGCATTCAAACAGAATTCAGTCAGGTTGATTATATGATGCACTCGTTTCAATTTTTAAAAATTATATACCTTAATGCATCAGTGATATGTTGTACTATGATCCTGAGTAGGAAGGATATACTTCCTTAAGTAAAGGATATACTTTATAATAAAATAAAATGATATAATAATAAATAAAGGATATAATAATAAAAGGATATACTACCTTAAATAAAGCTTCTAATTTTTGCAAGTTTAAAGTACAACATAAACCATTTCTTGTGAAGGGAGTGAGAAATAAGTGTACATGGCTTGACTGGAAAAAAACAAATCAGTTTCACTTCTGTCTATGGAAAACAATTAATAGATGAATTTTGAGTTATGAATGTCTCAGTTCTAATATGTCTTTTTGTGCATGTAGGGTTTTTTATTTTTTCTGGAAAGGGAAATAAGCAATAATAATATTTTCTGTGGGGAAGCATGGAGCTAAATCTAATGTAAAAATGAGAAGATTAGGATACTACACTGAAATTATTGTTCACATGTTTACGTAATTCATCAAAGAGAAAATAAAAAACAAAACACTTCTTACAACTGAGAAAAATTATTACATAAACGTCTAGTTCCCATCACTGCTTGTAGCCCATGTTGCTGAGTCCTGTTGGTTTGGCCTTACCTGTACTCACTTATGCAGAAAGTTCCAATCTAGAGACTTTTCCTATTAAATCATATTTGGTTCTACACAGATGTAATGGGATTTTACTCCAAGTAAAGCAGGCAATACACACAGTTTAACACATCCTTGTAGTATCACACTACGTGTTAATTAAAAAAATAATAAAAAAAGACAAATTAAATTCAGCTGACTAGGAAAACTTATTTCTTTACTTGATGAGCAACCGTCATAATCATACCATAGAATCAAAACAGACTACTAAGAAATCAAATATTACACTATGTCTAAAACTTCCATGTAAAGCCTCACATTTCAGTGTCGTGCTTGTCTCCCTGCTTAAAACGAGAACGTATTGCACATTGATGAATTATGTAAAAAGATGCTCATAATTCTTAGCAACATGATTCTGAAATTCCTCTCATTTGCTGTGCAAATACATCATACAAATGCATAATACACTCCTATTTTTATACTTCTTTTATTATTGTGATAATTTTTGTGCATCAGACTATAATTATGCCCTTATTTAGATGCATGTTTTAAATCTACCGTTGTGACAAATGTTTAAATCCTTGTCTCAATTTGAATTGCATAGCCTCTAGTTCATTTATATTTTTAGAAGAATTTAGTTTATAAAGTCTATAGTAAGCTAATATGGTATGCATGGAAAATGAATTTGTTCATTCAACTAGAATTTTCTGCTGAGTTGAATCTTTTATTTTTCACTGAGCTAAACTTCCATTAAAATAAAACATCTGAAAACCAGCCAGCAATTTTGTAAGGCCAACATCAAATATATTTAGAGAGCTCAATGCCAGAAAATCCCAATCAAAACAAGACAAAACCATGGTTCTGTATTATTTCTTGTTACCTGTCTAGTTTTTAAACAGTGCAACTGATACTGATACTAAGACATGAAGTGCAACTTCTCCTTTGGGAGGAGTCTGAACATTTCATCACATGCTTTAAAGGTGACTGATTAAAAATAGCAAGTGCTGTATGAAAGGAAAAACACAATAAAGATACAATTAAAACTGCTTTTTTAATGTGTTTAGAAGTATTTGCATTCTTTTAATTAAAAGAAAAACAATCAAAAAGACAAAAATAAGATTAATTTATGAATTAGTAACACAAGAGTAGAAAAGGTAGATTTTTCTTTTAAAGATTGCTTCCAGAGGTTCTGATTACTCTTACCTAGTTTATCCACATAACATTAGGGTGTTACTTCTGAGTCCAGTCACCCCAGAAATTTCCTTTGTCCTGTTAGGATCTTCACCAAACAGACATATATCACCCTGTGGAAATACCTGTCTCCCTATATTCGTGTTTTTTATTGAAAATATAATAAAAACTTTAAGCATGCTTTATAATAAAGATTAAGAGCATGAATGCACCTGTAAGGGAAGTTTCTGGGATAATCATTACCTGTCTACTAGCGTGCATCAAATGCAAATGGTACCCATAAAGGAGTAATTACTTGCCAATACCAATTTGCTGCTCTAAACATTCACAACCTCAGAAGAGCTGTAAAAAGAAAGCAGTGCCCAATGGAATAACTTCTCCAGAAAATGTCTTCTTTTCTTCTTCCTCCTTCTGGGTATTAAAGGAAAAAAATTCTTGTCACAACAATAAGTGCCTAGACCAAAAAATAAGCTTTCAGAATTCTGGTCAACAGCTACTGAACTCTTCAATGACTGTGAATAATGAAGAGGGAACAGGTTTCAGTCCCAGCTGTACAGCGGCTAGAAGACACTTTTAGAACTGTTTATGAGAACCAAGGACATTGATTCTATGAGATACAGTTACAATACAGACACTACTTCACTTTTTAGATCTAAATACTGTGGCTTCATGTATAGTACTCATGGCATTGCATTAAAATGCAAACAAATTCCAATAAAATTACATGAAATTCAAATAACCAAAAGGAACTTTTTTTTTTTGCTTTGTTGTTTCTTCTTCAACTGGGGGAAGAGGTGTTGGGGTTGTGGGAGTGCATGTATGTACACATTTCATGTTCTACTAAGATATGAAATGGCTTTACATGCCTCTGAAATCTCCTAATGAACTATCCTAATTTTGAAACCTGATCTTTACAACGGCATAGACTAATGTTCTGAAGAGGAGCATTTCATTCATGGAAACTCCCAAAAGACATGTACATGGAATTTGTTTGTGAAGATCCCATTTTAGAATCCAGGGCTAAATTTGCGTGCTCAAAAGGTTCAGGTGGTGTTTGGTATTGATAATATATATATGAATTATAACACTTTTATGGCTCATCCACTACTTCTGTTTTAAAAATACTAAATTCTCTTTTTTTTTGTCTTAATTCGGTTGCAGCCAGTATGATTAGATAAGGCGTGAGCTATCACAGAATCATGGAATATGCTGGGCTGGAAGGGACCTAAAAGAATTATTGAGTCCAACACCTGGCTTTGCACAATGTCATCCCTAAAAGTCACACCATGTACCTGAGACTATTGTCCAAGTGCTTCTTGAACTCTGTCTGGTGCTGTGAACACTTTCCTGGGGAGAATCTTCCAGCACCCAAACACCTTCTCTCTGGATGAAGAACCTCTTTCTAATATCCAGCCTGAACCTGCCCTGACTCAGCTTCAGGCCATTCCTGTGAGTTCCGTCACTGGTCACCACAGAGAAGAGATTAGTGCCTGACCCTCCTCTTACCCTCATGAGGAGATTATGGGCTGCAATGAGGTCTCCCCTCAGTCTCCTCCAGGCTGAACAGACCAAGTGACCTCAGCCTCTCCTCATATGGCTTCCCCTCAAAGCCCTTTACCATCTTCATGGCCTTTCTCTGGGCACTCTATCATAGCTTTATATCTTTATTATGTTGTGGAACCTAAAACTGCCCCCAGCACTTGAGGTGAGTCTGCCCCAGTGCAGAGCAGAGGGGGACAATCCCCTCCCTTGCACAGCTGGAGATGCTGTGCCTGATCCACTCCAGGACAGGGTTGGCCCTCCTGGCTGCCAGGGCACTGCTGCTGACTGATGTTCAACTTCCATCAAGCAGGACCCCCAGGTTCCTTTCCATGGCACTGGTCTCCAGCCTCTCATTCCCCAGTCTGTCTATACATCCGTGGTTGCCCACCCCAGGGGCAGAACCCAGCACTTTCCCTTGTTGAACTTCATACGATTGGCAATTGCCCAGGCCTGTAATATCAAGGTCTCTCTGCAGGCTCTTCCAGCCTTCAAGGGTGTCAACAGCTCTTCCCTGTTTTGTATCATCTGGAAACTTGTTCAGTATGCCTTCTAGTCCTGTGTCCAAGTTGTTAATGAAGATGTTGAAGAACACAGGGCTGAGGATGGAGCCCTGTGGAACCCCACTAGTCACAGGTCACCTGTCTGATGTCACCCCATTCACTGTAACCCGTTGTGCCTGACCCCTGAACCAGTTGCGCCCCAGCACACGATGTGTTTATCCGGCTGTGAGCTGAATATTTTGTCCAGAAGGATACTAGCTATAAAATCTGTGAGCCATCTTAACCTGTTTCTAGGCCCTGTATCGATTCAGATAATAAATAATAATAAGGAAAAGCAGCAAAGCGTATTTAGGCTGAAGAGTTTTAAAATTAATCTGCTTGGCTTTGTAACATTGTGAAGATGAGAGGGTGTACACTGTTGATCACTGGTAAATGCCTCAAAATCACTGTAGGATCTCTTCAGGCAAAAGTAGGAGAGAAATATAGTGACATCACCTAAAACAGATTAGAGATTATAACTACAACAAAGTACAAAAACTGTGTTCAGCCACTTATTTACTAGTGAAGAGCAACTCTGAGTTAGAATGTTACAACAGGCATGTGGTTACTAAAATGAAACAAAATTAAATATTCTTTATCTAAATTACTTCCACAGTTAATTCAAATAGCAATTCTATGTGTCAGATGAGGCAACTTCCAGTTACTTCTAGAACAAGATGTAGATATCTTGTCAGATTATGTACAGAGTAAAACTAAATTTCACTTATTTTCCTTCTGATTTTGAGTCCTGTGAGGAAATATGGTCAACATTGCAAGTTCCATTGACTCCACTGGAAACTACAAATATGCAACATACAAATACTCAAAATAATTCAAGTTCAAAGATATCAATGAAGAAAGAGGAAAGTCATCTAAAATTTACACCAATTCCAATTGAAAAATATACTGCAAATGTCACAAAAATATTGAAACATCAGAATATTTCTAATAAGCTGTCCTGATTCTGCAAAATTAGATATTTTCTGAAAGTGTATGCTCTCCTTTGCCAGTTTTTTTCTGGACTTAGGAACTGTTATATGGAGACTTAGGAAATCTTAAGTTGAAAGACCTACAAGAATCTGAGTAATTTCAGAAATAATATAATAATTTAAACATTGTTTATCATACTAAAACTTTTGTCCTAAATTATAATTTAGATTGCTTATTTTGTTTTATTCCATATGTTTCTATATGTTTTCCTATTTTCAATGATCCTGCTTCAGAAAAAGAAAGAAAAATTGTCAAGGCAAAAGAATTTTATAAAAGTTCAATAGCATAGGAAGTCTCATATCCAGGAAGTTTACTTTAAAGCTTTTGTTAAACTCTAACTCTTGCTTATGGCTCTTGAACCATGTATTTATGTATATATATATATCCTACCATCCTTCTTAGCCTCTTTAGATATCATGATGTATATGAAGTATGATTGCTTCTTAGCACTTGACAATGAAAAGATTAGTTTTTATATTAACTCAGTAACTTACATTTTTACAGCAGTAAGTGTGCAAACAATTCACTATTTCCAGATATTACAGTGCTGAAGCAAGGAAGTGTGTTTCTACTATAATGAAAAATATTTTTTAAATACTCCTTGATGTACTAAGTGAAAAATGGCATTCAGGTTTCAATATGTCCAAAAAAGGATTTGAAATTACTGCTAATATTATCAAAAACCTACCTGAATATATGAGACAACACTGGCTGGCCTTGAGGCTTTTGAATAATCTCTGCTCTATAGTGAACAAAAGTCCCAGGAGAAACAGGCAACCAAACAAACCAAATCAACAAACAAACAGAACAAAAAGAAAACACCAATCAATAGAAACAGAAATGACTAAACCAAAACCAAACCAAGCAAAAAAACCCAAAAAAATTAAAAAACAAAAAAACAAGCAAACAAAGAAAAAAACCCCAAACAAACAAGATAAAATACGAAAATACATTCTTCCAAGAAAAATTTAAAATTTGAGATAAATGTGAACGTCTTTTTTTTTTTTTTCTTTCTAATATTATTATTTGGAGTATTTTCAGGTCTTTCTTTTGTCACAGGAGTTCAATTCATTTTGCCTTATCTGAAGGCATCACCCCTAAAATCAGGCATTTATGTTGAATATTTTCAAATGAGTGAATAAATAACTAGATCCTGATTTAGAGGTTAGTTTTTGAAAATAAGGCAAGGATAGCTTGCATATTTGTTACAACAGAGATTTTGAACAGCCATCCCTTTTAGGTGGTGAAAAATATTTAGTCTGAATTTTTTCCCTTCTTCCTCTTTAAAACTACATTTTGAGATTTCACCTTCTTCTGAAATCCCGTAATAACAAATTAAAGACATTAATGGAATATTGTAATGCAGATTTCTCCCAGAGAAATAAAATAAATGATTGTTTAGATATTTTAGGGATAAAAATATTGTAAAATCAATTTTAACCAATTTCACCCTCCTCTCTTGAAATCTAAGTATGTAAATCAGCTAATCTAACAGCTTTTTGATACAATACAGCCTTCAAAATATGTTTATACATTGATCACGAAGGATACTTAATGATTTCTTTTCTAATAGAAGAATGTGCATTGCTTATACAGATTCCAAGGTGAATCAAAGAAAAATTACATGCATAAAGAATAAGCTGCCCAGATGGTCCATCAACAGTTAATTATGTGGCAAACACAGAAGTATATCTGATGCTGCCAAAAAACTGCCTGCAGACTCTGCCATGGGCTCAAATATAGATTGCTGGAGGAAAATCTTCTGCAGATTGGCATCAATCTCTTGTGATGCTCATCTGAAAAACAGAGTAAATTTCACAAGCTACATTTGAAAATGAAAACAAGAGTAAGGGAAGCCCTGTCTGAACATATTGCTAATAATGGGACATGAGTTTGTTGTGCTTATGCTGCCAAGGTAAATCCAGACCAGAGTAGCAGAGACCAAAGAGGACCAGCAGCTGTCACCTGCTCTCCACGTGAAATGATGTGGCAACCTCTGAGTCTCCATCCACTTCTGGTACTCAGATAAAGGAGCGTGGTGTTCTTTCCATCACACTGCAGAGCTGAATGGATGTGTGAACTCTGCTACACAACTATTCCCTGGGACAGTCTCACCAGAAGAGTCTGGTAAAAAAGAGCCGTATGGTCACACACTGAAGTTTTTACTTTTACATTTCATGAGAATCCTTCACTGCTAAACCCTCTAGAATAATGTTCTAATATCTGTTCTTAAAAGACATCAAAGCAAGTTTCTGAAGAGTAGAAGTAAGCTTAGAAAATATGTTTCAGATAAACATTAACTCTTTGCAGTATTTTTTTCCCCTTAAAATGTGCCTGCTTTTCCAAGTCATGTAATTCCAGAGTCAATAAGAAAGCTGGAAAAAATAGTTTGCCATGCTCCCAAACGTAAACCTACCCAATATTTGTTACTTCAATACAATTATCCATTTGCACTTCCACTCAGATTAATGGATAAAACCACTACAAATTGCTTAGGCAAGTGAGAAGACATGTGAATTGGTTAATAAGTGAATTAGGGATCCTTCCTTTGAAATTTGTTTCACATAAAAGAGCAGCAGTCATGAATATTTTAAAAGCAAAAACTCTTAGGGCTTCTTTAAATATTAATGCAGTAAAGAGAAAACATTAAATATCAGTTAGGAACATACAGTGTTTCAAGTATTGGGTTGTGAAACTAGAAAACTAAATCAAAATGATTGATATGAAATAGTTTGTAATTTGTCATATTTTGCCCTTAATTTCTTGCATATTCTATCAGACGTTAATTATTTTTGTCTATATTTTTTTCCTAGAAACTGCATATTTCTCAAGGGTTGTTTCTGTTATGTAATCTTACAGAAATTCGTTGGAAATACAAAAAAAAAAAAGACAGAAGGCTGAAGGTCTGAGACCAAATCATCCTCACAATCAAGTTTTTATGGAGTCGCTTGGGAAAAAAATTATGAAACAAGACACAAATCTTTCAAAAACAGAAGTAAAACTGTTTAAAGTACTTAATTTTGGTCATGAATTTGAATGAGAGAATCAATTCAAAATTCTAATCTTGTAAAATGTAAAACTATCAGTGATCACAGTTCCCAAAAACTTGCAAGATGTGTAAAATCAGCTGGTGTCACAATGCAGCAGAGTTATGGTCACCAAGAGTTCAAATGGATACTGTTGTTCTTGAATTGGATAAATATGCTTCTGCTCTGTCTACTGCTGCTGTGTCCAAGGGAACTCATGGAGGCAATGCACATCTCAAGAAAACCACAGTAATAGCTGCAATACTAAGGGAAATGGATTTGCCCCAAAACAGTGTCAAAAAATAATCTCCTATTCAAAGAGTAGTTGTACATGGAGTTTCAACTGTTCCCAAAAGGAAATCTTCTATATATAGCACTTTTTCAGCTTCAGCTTGGATAATCCAAGGAAAGCTATTTGCTCTACTTGCAATAAAAATTTGTATACTCACAAACCTGGAGTCTATGTTGGCACATCTGTGCTTAGTCTCCATCTGCAAGTATCATAGCCAATATATTTCAGCGATTGCAGCCAAAATAAAACAAATAAAAAGAAACTCTTACAGTGAAGCAACTGAAACTGTTAGACATTGCACATGATTCTACATTACCTTTTTTCTTATTATTCCTTTACTTTACTGAGGAACAAAAGGCAATTTAAAGCCAATAACAACTACAGAACTTGAGTACAAATATATGGCTTTTATTGTCTCAAAAGCCAAACTCCACAGTCATCATATTTGCAAAGATAAAGATGGACATTTTTGCAGGCAGATAAAATAAACTTTTTTGCAGAAGAAACATAATTTAACTAGAATATGAATTGACAGACGAAAAACTGCTAACACAGGGATTGACACAGCCAATATTGAGGCTCAAATAACTAATACAGATCAAAGAAAAAAATTATGCAGGCTATCATCTTTTTTCGAGAATCCCATATGTCCAAGCCCAAAGTACAAGTTATTATAAACTCCCTAACATTAAGTGTAATTGAATAATAATATATTATATTATTTTTACTGAGTTTTTATTGGGTTTTATTTATTGAATTATTAAAATAAACCCAAACCAACACCAGAAATAATTTGGTTTTATTATCTATTATACTAAAGTCCCTTTTCTGGGCATGTTGAATTTTAAGGACTACAGCAAATCCTCCAGCACATAAACAGAAAGAATCACTAACCCACTGCAGCACTGAAAATATTTATCTGGAGACAAATTTAAAAAAAAAAGAGTAGAAATGTGTACATTGACCAGCCAGAACTTGAGAAAGCAAGTAAGTATTTCTAATTCTTTTCTTTTTGCTTTTTTTTTTTTTCCACTTGGAATGTCATTCCAGATGGATGAAATATCCTTGCATTTTAGTTTGTTCACTTGCTTTCTTTTGTTTTTATGCACATTTAAGTTAAACACTTTTTTGAACAGACTTTTTTTTTCTAAACAGACTTTTTTTCATTATGTGAGAGGTTTGGTCTTTCTATATAGTTGCTAGTGCTCTTACACAACCATTCAATTCTTAGGGGAGTATTCATATCTGCAATTAATCCTAGAAATTCCATGAAATTCCCCAGTGGCAATTAAAAATCTCAGAGGCATATGGATGCATAACAGATTGATTGCTTCCATATGCTTTGTCTTGTCAGTTTACTGTCATGTGCTTCATTTGCACCTCAAAATCATCAGTGGTCAGTACAGAGGAGAATAGGAAGCAAGAAATTGATCTTCATTCAGAAACCAGAATTTTAAACAAGAAGGGAACTGAAATATTTGCAATATTGGTTCTGTTTATATAGTAATTCAGTATTTCAATATTGTCTTGTTTGCTAAACTCACATAAGATATTGACCCATCAGTTAGCCATGAATTCAGTGTTTCCTGAAATGTCAGAAAACACTGTTATTGAACTGAGAAGAGATAACTCTTAGTTCTTTTCAAAAAACAAAACAAACAAACAAACAAAAACCAAACCAAAAATCAAAGCAAACTAAACAAAAACAACAACAAAAAAAAACTAAAAAAAACCCCCAAACATACAAAGCAATACAAAGCTGATAAGATATGAGTAATACATGCTGATTGGTACCATGACATGCAAAGACTAATAAACCAGCCCAGCTTCTGGGCTGCCCATCATGTGGCAAATTAAGCCATTTCTTTGGCTTGTTTTACTTCAGGGCATTCATAGAGCAATTTGCTTGGCTTGGGCTTGTGCTGGTTGAGAGGGGCAGTAGCTACTTACAGCTGCTGAGTCTTTCCCTTCCAGAATCTTGGCAGAATGTCTCCAAAGGACTTGTCTGACAAAACTTTACAGAATAGAAATATAATATGGAGGAGACATCAGAGGGAAATGGAAGAAGGGTGAAGTTATTGCAGTAAAAAAAGGAGACAGGTAGGAGTCTTGGGAGCCTGATATTAAAAAAAAAAAAAAAAATCAAAGTTTTAGAAGTTCAGCCACTCCCTTGATTTGCTCCCCCATATGTCAACTGATGGGAGGTTGCCAATGTAATGTAATGCTCCACAGTTCCCACTCCTTGTTCTGCATTATAATGCTATCAGTAGACTAAGAGTATGCTTAGAAGGTGTGTGAGAAGAGTGTTGGGCTCCCTTACCTCCTTTACACACCCCACACACATTGTTCTTTACCTCACTATATGATCCAGGCACTCTTGCTGAAACAAATGCTATCTGGCTGTTAAAATCATTTTATATATCAGTAACTGTGCAGTTAAACAAGGGTGTTCTAATAAGATTCATTTTTCTCCTCATCAAGTTAAATTCATGGTTGAAGAGAAAATTGTGATTGTGTCAGACTGAGGATATAGGGATGTGAGGGTTAGGAATCACTGGCATTCTTACCTTAATCAAGCTTTCATTCCCAAATTGGATTCTTAGATGTGTTCTCCCTCATTTTTGTAGAGCTAATTTGCTTTTTGTTATTTTTCTTTTTTCTTTCTTTTTCTTTTTTTTTTTTTCTCCTCTCAGCAGTTATTTTCTTTTACTGGTGTGCTGCTTAATGGAAATACATCAAATTCTTAGCAAATGCAGTCACTGAATAAAACAAAGGTCTAAATGCTAATATGAATAATGAAATTTCCATCATGGCACACACGGGAAAAAGTAGAAATTGCTAAGGCATAATAAAATAAATTATATTTTATTAAAATCTCCCCACTGAAAAGATACTGTGTGCAAATATATTTTCTAAAATGAATCATTGTATATTTTCATTTATGAACAAAAAGCTTAAAATGCCAGTGTTTTATTCATGTGTATATAAAAAGTGTATCTTGAAGCACTCTTTATTATACAAAGTCATTTAGTTGCAAAGGAGAATAAGAATATTGTCCAGGAAATGAACAAGCACATAAAGAATTTGTTTACTTTCAAAGTCAGTTGCAAAACTATTCTAACCTTATGTTAATGTCAGATATATCTACACTGCTTCCTGTTCATTTCTGAAGTATAAATACAAGCATGTACTCCTTCTAAAGGAGAAGTTCTCCTTTTAAATAAAATTAAAATTTTAAAAAAAAGAAGCACTTTACAATGTGAACACATGAATTTGTGGATCATTCGCTTATCTTTGGAGTACATTTGGGGCATTTCAAATACTGCTCTGTGGATTTAGCTGAAAGACACGTAAGTTGATGAAACCAGAATTCAGACTGCATTTCTTGTCATTTTAATTAATATTCAAAATTTTATTTATAGATTATGCTCTTAGACATTTCCTATCTTGCAATTACAGTTCCTCTTGTTATGAGTGGGAAGGAGATTGAGAACTGGAATTGAGAGAAGAAAACTAAACCCTTTCTTGCATTTCGTTAACTCAACCTTCAATTCTTTGCTCTTTCCCAGGGTATTAGGAAGGGAAAGATGTCTGACTTGAGTACAGTGGGAAGAGAGCCAGACTGGAATGGGAGAAGAAATAGAGATAAGGATAAGGAATCAGGGTGGAAGCAGAGATGGTGCCTGGGAATGAGGGAGGGGGAGTCTGGGAATTCAAATCTAAGAGGGAAATGGTGAAGAAAATGGTGAGGTAGCTAGAGAGGGAAGAGAGCCTGCATTTGGATAAGGACTTGGGGACACTGCCAAGATTAGAACGGTACAACTGGGAGTTATGTGCAGAAAGTTCTGAAATAAGTGAATCTGACAATGTGATAGTTTGCATGATGATAAATGAGACTCTCTCAGCAAAGACAAGGATGCAGGCACACTACTGGAGTTTAAGCTGAATTACAAGCCAACAGCCAAGATGAAATAATTCTGTAGGTTTGCTCATCACTAGTATTTTTTCAGGTAGAAACTGTAAGCTCATTGAGAAAGACAGCACTTTTCAATCCAAATTTGATAACTTTGTAGAAGCGCATTTAATTTTTAAAAATCGCTTTTACAGAAGTATTCTACAAAAGCTGATTAAGATTATATCAGAAAAAAATTCTAATCTTTAACAGTTTTACGTGTATTTCTAAATTTCAAGGGGTGAAAACTACACAGCAAAGTGGGGAATATACAATATTTGCTTGCTTCCAATCCACTTGCTCAAACATGTCCTAAATTTTGTCCATTTCTGCATAAAATGTCAAAATAATTGAATAAAAATTAGTCTGTTTTGCAGTGAGTACCTGTACATCTTTCCAATAAAGCTGATAACTCTTTTACCTTTTTTGTGGCCCTTTTTTATATAGGTTTCTTTACAAGTTTTCATATAAGCTTCAACAAATGTCGGAAAGAGTTTTATAGAGCTACTCCTCTACCTTTTAATACTTTGCTCTCAGAAATATCTCTTTTAAAATGACCTTAAAGAATCCGACTGATCATGAACTCAACAAAGAACAACAGCTAGTGAGGAGTCCTATTGAATTCGATATAATGGTGAACTTGAAGTTAAAGCTCATAATTAAAAAGTTGGAAAAATAGTTTCATAATCTTCAGAACTTTGCTAAATAAAACCAAAAATACTTAATAATTAATTTTATTGAGGTCACTCAGATGCAAATTGAAGAAAAAATACTCTGTGAGAGTGTTTCACTACTAAGTTTTTTTCACTAGCTTCTGGATTTAGTTTCAGGATCAAAAGATATAACTGGATTTTCATTCAGTCATGTTTGTATAACAGATAGAATTCATATTTTCCTAGACTCTGCCTGAGTTGCTAAGAACAGGACCTTCAATTTGGGGCCTTGTGAGTTAGATGTGGAGTGAAAGATGTGTCAGATCTTTAAACCTGAGAATTGGTTCTGGAGTAATTCTTGAATTATAGAGTGATTGAGACTGATCTTCAGATGTTACAGAAAATGAACTGTCATCAAAAAATGAAACCAATGTAATAAAAACTTATAAAGACTACTTTCCATTTACAGTCTGATATAGAACATTTCAAATATAATTTCCAAAAAAATTCCTGTTAGAGAACTGATGTTTTCAAGTTCCTGATTACAATACAATTATAATAAAAAATAATTCCCTTATATCATGATTCTGTGCTAATCAAATATCTTTGATTTCAAGTTGAAATAAAAGAAAAAGTGGCCAGTACCACAACTTGTACCTTTTACACCTTATTTTATTTAAAATGAAATATATCAAGTCGGGGAGTTTTTTTCACTTTTGTATTCAGAATACATATAGGAAATGACACATTCGAACAATAAAGCCTGCTCCAGGAATGAATCATTTTTTGCATTACACTTCTCCCAGGTAAATTACCTTTAACAACACTAAATATGAGAAGAACTGGTTTGACAAGTTGTGAGCATGTAAGCTTGCAAGTGTATTAAGAATATGATCTACCTATGCCTCCTAAAGCAAATAGGCACTGATTCCCATTACTTCAAATGGCATATTCCTCAGAAACTATACTTCAAGGAAATACACTGTAATCACATAAAACGCCTTTTGGTCAATCCTGAGCCAAGGACTTAAAAGTATCCATTCACAGGCAGTACTTCAAGGTACAATGTCAAACTAGGGCTCAGGCTTTAACTCAGTGTACAGGCTAGGGGTGTGGGAGGAGCTCAGAGGGGACACAACCAGGACAGCTGACCCCAAATGACCACAGGGATGTCCCATACCATATGATATCACACTCAGCATATAAAGCTGAGAATATCCCATTCTTCCTTTTTTTTTCACCCAAGGAATAATGGGATATTTAGAGTGATGCCATTTGTCTCTTCAAGTTATCATTAGACTGCATGGAGCCCAGCTTTCCTGGGCATGGCTGAACATCTCCCTGGCCATGGAAAGTGACAAACTAACTCCTTGTTTTGCTTTGCTCTCATGCATAGCTTTAGCTTTCCCTCTTAAATTGTCTTTACCTCAACCCACGAGTTTTCTCACATTTACTCTCCCAATTCTCTCCCCTTCACACTTGGGAGGAGTGAGTGAGAGGCTCTGTGAGGCTGTTGCCAGCTGGGGTCAAACCATGGCAGAGCTAGAGCCTGAAGAGATCCATTTTTTGTGAGTCTCCTAACTGGTTCCCAGTGCAAGACATAGGCTGCAAAAAAATTTCTTCCCTGAGTATTTTTTAATCTGGGCAATGGCTGGAGGTTCTGCAATTGAGAACAAAACTTAGCTTTTGTTAAGTTTAAGGCTGTGGCTGGGAGAGAACAAAATATTATTCCCTGCTTGGTGTCTGGCTTTCAAGGGCCTCCTGCAGGATTTTTTCCCTCATTAGGGTAGGCATTGTGAGATACATTTCAAATGACTGTCATGAAATGCTAAATAGTTAAGAAAGGCTGACATCCAAAAAGGTGTTGACATCAATCTTCCATCATCACCAAGCAATTCTGACCAACACAGATGATACACAGCATACTGTTCTATAAAGGGCAATGTTACAAAGAAGCCTAGATATAAATGGCATCTCTACCACATTAATATCTGTATCTGTACCAGTTTTCTTTTAACTTCCTACAAGAATCAACCTGCCCTTGGCTGTTTCATGTTTCATGTTCTTTTTTGCTGGTGAGCAAATGTCAAGATAAACAGAAGTCATTTGCAAGTGTTGAAAGTATGGAGGAATTTTGATCAACAAAATCTGAATATATTTTAATGCAATTAGCAATTAATAAATGTCTTTGAGTTAGTGATAGAATAAGCAGATTATGAAAAAGATTTTTTTAGTCAGTTATTTGTAGATAAAAGAGCTAATTAAAGTGCTGGAGTAGGCATGTGCTTTTAAAACCCTATACAAAAGATAAACTTCTCTCCTTGAGAAACTATAAATTGGCTGAGAAAATAGCTTTAAGCATTAAAATGTATTGAATGCTGTGAAGAGTAGGGGGGCTGTCCAAGCAGTGGCAGCACCATTAATCAAGGAGATCTTCTAGGGAGTTAATCTTATCTGCTCAAACATATTGAAATATTTGTATCTTTGGGGAGCTAGGCCTGTATTCATGACACCAGTATCAGTCCTAGGAAAGACCTCTACATGTCTTAACGTTGACAACAAAACATGTGTCCAGAGTCATTTTAGGTCCCATAGTATCTGAAGAAAAATCTTTTGCAGAGGTGCTTAAGATGTAAATAAGTATCTTGAGCCTGACTCTGTTATAGCGACCATTGACATAGAATGGATATTATTTCTAAGAGATGGGCTTTTTAATTAAAAATGTATGCCAAGAGTGAATCGTGTTAACTTTGAGAATCAGAGCTAGTCCAGACTCTGACAAAAGTGAGTGGATTAATTCAAAGTGGATTAATTTAATTCAAAGAGATACAAACAGCTATATCCTGAAATTTGAAAATACCTCCACAGACAGATTGTGAAGTCAGAATCACAGTTCATCACATAGCAATAACAAATGATAACCCTTTCCTGATCCTAAATGTGTAAACCAGATATTGTTTGCAGTTCACATTCTTTTTTCAGTGGCTAACTTTAAATCATCCTTCAGTGTCAGGCAAATTAATAAGCTCAACCTTTCTGAAACTCTTTTAGCTACTCACTGGTGGAGGAACACTTGTTGGGGGACAGGAAGGAGTAATGCACAAATACAGAAGTTACTATGAAATTCCAGTTTTTTCTTGCCAGAAAAGGTAAGAGTATCATGTTAATATAAATTATATAATTAGGAAAAATAATCCTTTCCTCATGGCAGAAGCTTCTATATGGTAAGAATGACAAATTCTCCAGCATTTATGGTTACTGTTGTAAAGATCTTCAAGTATTTTTAACTTAGACTTTTTACTGAAAGATTTTTTCTGTTGAAAATCCCATTTCAGCTTTAAAAATATTGACAAATACTATTTGTATAACAAGCTGTAATATTAAAGCATTTGCACATTCATAAGAAAATGCTATGGTAAGCTTCACATGTGCCAATCACATAAACAAGCTAGGAAAGGAGGGCCTTTTTTCCTACACTTTCACATTTCATAGGTGTCCATACAAAAGAGTGAGAGGAACTTAACTGTTTTCATTGATACACAGCATGTTTTCCACCCATAAATAGCATTAATGCATAAAATTCTGTTTCCAATTAAATTTTTAAATACTGGTTATTTCTTCTGTCTCTGGTCATTTTTTCTCACCAATTGCCTAAATATCTTCAAAAGTTAGGTTATATAATTTCATTTACAAATATAAAGATCACGTATATATGTATATAGACACATATATACAGTTATGTAGTTATCATAATTACGTGTTTCACGTAGCTCTCAAATGTTATTCATACGTAATATATACCCTGATACTGCAAATTATCTATCTTAAGCCACAAAAATTTGATTTCACAAAATTATGAGAGCATATGATAGGAAAAGGCCTTAGAGGGTTCACTTGAGTCTCTAGTATGACATGTGCCAGGTGATGTAAATCCTCTCATAAATATATCATATGTAAACAGGATTAGAAAAGCTGTGAAAATATAAAGTATGAATAGAAAGTCCAATTACCAGTCTATAAACTGATAAATGTATCTCCACGGTGCAATTAATTTTATACAAAGTACAAGGTTGTCTCTTGGATAAAGTAATTAAATTGTCCACAGATATTTTGTTTAGTACCATTCTTGATCTTCAGTTCTTGATCTTCATATTTTGGTTCAAGATGTAGCTAACACCCCAAAAATCTGTATCTCTGATCACAATACACTCTAAATCAGTATTTTCCCAGCTAAAAAACATCTCCCCCCCCCGCCCCTCAATCAATATTTAAAACCAACCAACCAACCAATCCAGACCATAACAAAAAAAAACTAACAAACCACCCAAACCACTAAAATCCTAAAATTCTACATTTGTCTTCACAGGAGAGATGCTCTAGTTGCTTCATGGTGCTGATCAAAGGAATTCTGGAAGAAGAAAAAGTCACTGTTACTGAAATTCAAACAACTGAACAAAAGATCTTGACACACATTGAAATTTTCAAGTGGAACAAATTAAGAAAAGTGAACAAAGTAAGAAAATTAAAAGAGTACATAAAACATGACAAGTTACATGTAACTGTAAATTAATATGATACAAAAATTTATAGGGATTTTTGAACACATAAAACCTATTAAAAATTTGTAACTTATCAGGAAGAGAAACTTACTAGAAAAGTAAGTTAAAAAGTTATTTTTTAAGCATATATGGCTTTTCAAAAACCTTTTTCACAAGTGCTTGAAATGTCCACAAGACATAGAAATAAAAGTATAGAAAACGAACTGGAAGAATATGAGCCATTTCCATCATAGACAGTTTAACAGAAAACTTGCCACAACCTTCCCCTAGGTTCTAGCCTGCTCAAGATATTCACATATATTCTCTGAAAAATATAGTGATGGAAAGTGATGCTGGAAACTTTTAGATTATGGCAGTCATTCTAGATAACCAAATCTACAGCTGTCTGCCACCTCCTATCCTCCTATAGAAAGTAGGGAAGAGAGGTCTGTCTCTCTCATGATGGTTAGGCATGCAGATTAATGATTGATGGGCAGTCTGTCATCTAAATTATCTTCTTTTTTTTGGCTGCATCTGCAGCTTATCTCTTGTAGACCTAACTTGGTTTGGGGTGGTTTTTTTGATAAGATGCTAGAGCAACAACCATCTTATTTTTTCACACAGTAACTTTCCATCAAAAATGAAGCACAAAAATACAACGGACTTTTTCTGCTGGCCAATACACAAAATGCTTTTAAAATAATTTTTCAAAATATGACATTGACTTCAATCTTGACCTGCATATTAAACCTTATAAATATTATTGAAGTTTTTTAAAAGACTAATGTTTTACTGTAGCATAAAAAGTAAGTGATGCTAGTGAAATTGATCTTTTAGTCTATAGCGAGTTCTAAGTGCTCTTATAGCGCTCTACTGGAATTAGGATTTCAAATATAAATGCACTTTTTGTAAGTGGGAAATGTTTCTGTCTATGTAAGTTTGAATCTTCTCTGGCCTTTTAAAAAAACAAAAAGGATTTGTCACTATGGATTCCCACATTTCCTTCTGGTAACAGAGGTGTCTTCTTTAAACCCAATTTTATTAAGTTCATCTTTGAAGAACTATGTTTCAATCACAGATAACAAAATACACAAGTTGTATGTGCTATAAGGAAAACTATCTACCATTATCTGATTAACCAGATTATCTGATGCTAATGCATGTCTACCTCTGTTTCTCTGGAACTCCACGTTCCCTGAAGGTAACTCACAACTACAATATTCACTTTCAATAAGATTTGAAGAAGGAGATTTCAAGGTATCATCAGCCCAGCAGTTTTACTAAAATAATTAGTTTAAAGAAGATAAATTGATGAAAGAAAGCCCTCACCAGCATTCTAGTGAGGAACTCACTTAATAAAATATCAACTGAGTGATAGCACCTAGAAAGCCAATAAGCATAAACACAGGAAAAAATATAGTTCCAGAACAATTGCAACATTTGATATCTCTATTTTGACTTCTGAGCAAAACAGCACTTGTGAAAGACATGGAAAAAGTGACACTCTGATGATGCAAGGATGTAAGGATCATCATGGAAAACCTAGAAGGGCAGAAAGCACAGTAATGAACTTATATTGCAGGGAGTAGTCTTTGGAAGTGAGAAAAACCTGGATATGGCATGCCCGTAGGTTCTTGGGAGAACTTAGCACTGGAATTGGATTGGTGGGAGAAGTGTGTATATTACAAATGGGAGTGATAGGGCAGGACCAACTGGAGGTCGCAAAACAAATTCATGAAACAACGGTCACTGTTAATAGAAAATTTATCTTAAGCATTTTAATTTGATTTTAACACCTTGTTTCAGTTTGTTGTGATAGCACATAATTAGATAGATAGATAGATAGATAGAATAATATTTCTTCTTTAATCAGCATATCTTTGTCTTCAAGGCGCTGCCACACTTCTGAAATGCCTTGCAAAGTTTGTGATTCAAAAAACAATGTGGTATAAGTGGTCACCAAGTTTTGAAGGAACAGGATCTGTAAGCATTGTGTGAGATTTCTTCTAGTATTTACACTACATATATTACATTAGATTAGTATTTGAAGTAAAGATCAGTGTGAGAAGGCTGGGTTCATGGAAAATAAAATATTAGATATTTTATGGAAGTATTTTTCAAATATGGAAATTATACAGTTCTTATAAATCTTTACTAGGAGATTTTATATTTAATATCTGGCATTTAAATTGATATTAACAAAGAGCCCGAATAATTTATTCAGCTAATTTATTTTCTCAATTTAGAACGGGGTTGTTATGTTAATTAACAATACCATTGGCTCTTATAAGTAGTGGCCCTACAACTTAATGTGATAGATCATATCTACACTTTAGAGAAAAACAGACATATTTTTTCGCTGGTACTCAGGTGGATATAAATTCATAACATGAAAACAAGGAATCTGAAAATACCAGATGCAGAAAGAAACATGGAAAATTATTAGCAGTTTAACAAATTATTTTTTAAAAAATCCTTGCTGAAAATCCTTTTGAAAAAGTGAGAAGAAATTAGACATTTCAAAGAAAGAAAAAGGGCTTGCTTTTGATACAGTATCACATTTTAACCTGCATAACTTCCATTGGGTCATTTCTCAATTTGAAGTAAAAGGTACACAACAATTTAACACTTGGGGTCAAATATACCCTTACTGTAAATAAATTACAAGGAACTCGGCCCATTATAAATACATTTTTAAGATGAATATAAATACAAGAGTTATTATATATATTAAGGTGACTATTTATAGTAATGCTTAAGTATTTTTTTAAGGAGAAATATTCCTTTTTTAAACAAAAAATATTTGTTTTGAAATATTTCTTCTTGGTTCTTTTTGTTCCTTGGAAAAGTGATCCATTCAACATGACAGACCTGTTAAACCCCAAGTTAAATATTTGGTTCAGAATTATCCCAAAAGCTTTAGAGATGTATTATGAAGAGTGAAGGGCTTTTACATCTGGTTATTCCAGTCAACTAAGGTCTTAATTGCTCTCAGGAGGCAACTTTCTTTCCATTAACTTTAACACAAGCCTAGAATGATTAGGATCTTAACATAGGATCCTCAGTTAAGTGCCTACACTTATCTGGGATGAATTCATAATTTTAGCCTTTTAATCCTCTCTACTTGAGTTAAAAAAGTGAAGGGAGAATGAATTATGCATTTATTAGAAAAGAAAAATTGTCAGATCCACCTTCAGTCTCCACTGTAGCTGGGATATTCACCTTGGACATAATTTTCCCAGCCAAATACGAAAGATGAGAACTCAAATCTGCCATCCCATACCCATGTTCTGTCCAGAGCTGCAATGAATCTTGCTGGCATCTGACATTCACCTTTCTCACTGCCCCCTAGAGTGGCTGAATGATTCCTCTAGGCAATGCAGTGGGCAAATATCATTCCTTCTGGGCTGCAGTGGTAAGTATGGCAATGGGATTTGAATGCTTTTGTTGACAGTGGAAATACCACTCTTGCTCCAGTTATTCAATGTGCTGGCTCTCAGCTAAGCTGTATGGTATCTGGGATATAGTTTTATCAATCCTTCTTTAAAATGTTCAAATTTTCCCCTATATAATTAAACATCTGCTAAAGCACTAGCAGGACGTGAGTTATCCTGTTTCGGAATTACAGTGGGAAGGACGTTCTGCTAAGTGTATTCCTGATGTATCTAAATCAACACATCATCTCCCTCGTGCATGTGCGTGAAGATTTATTTTTTTTTTAATTTCAGAGGACTAATCAAGGCATATGACTAGCAAGACAACCTCAGGATTAGCAAAGGTGACTTCAAATGTTTAAAAAAATAATAAACACACCTCACTACAGTGAAACTATGAGTGCTCAACATTTAAAAAAAATACTTTAGAGAAGTAAAGGATGTGTTCTCACTAAAACTGTCAAAAAGAAATGAGAAACTGAACTCTCAAATTCAACTTAATTTATAGCTACATAAACCAGACTATTCTATAGCATGTTACGACTACTATTCAATGGCAGGGCATTCAGAAGTCCACAAAATTTTAATAAAATAGAGAACTACACTACCATATGGATCAAAATTTTCCCGTGCTTTGAAATTACCTACCTTTCACAAAAACTTGCATTTTTTCATTAATCAACATTTAGAGCTTTGGACCTGCAATCAAAAGAAAATTTGGTATTCAGTATGAATAGTATGGATGAGTTCCTTATTAGTTTTATGAAATCGACTCTCAGTAAGTCAGTTCGATTAGCAGTAAAGAACTGGAAAGGAAGACTGAATCATAAGATTATTTAATCTTACATTTCATTCCCCTGAAAATAAAGACATTATTTAAACTCTTGTAATCTCCTATTGCTTAGAACAATATATTTTGCAAAGTAAATTGCAATACAATAACAAAGAAACCAAAATAATAACAATATAATAACAAAGAAAATAAATTTTAAAAATTTCAGCTTTTTTCCTTGACTGTCGTCAAATTTAGCAATTCAAAGGAAAATAAATAAAATAAAGCCTAAGATTTTGATTAAAACCAAGCTGAGAATAGTGAGACAAAATTATGTATTTCATCTCTGATCTAATGGTCAACTCCATAAGGCCAAGTGACATATTCACTTTAAACATCTCCATGACTTAATGACAGGGAGCAGAAAAACACAAGGAAATTAAATTACAGAGGATTATTAATTCTTACTGAATCAAAATGAAAATTTAAAAAAAATTATCGAGGACTAGAGAGAAGAAATCTAAGAATAACAGCTCTTATAGAAGTTATGATCAAATCCTTTGTTCTGTCTTTCCTGTATTAAAGAAAACACAACAACAACCAAAAAAAAAAAAAAAAAAAAAAACCCAAGAAGAAGAAGAAGCAAAGATAAACAGCCAATCCAGAATATCTAATAATTACATATTATCCACTTTACATGAAATTTTTTGCTCATGCAGAGAGGCTGTTTTTGAAGTGAATACCACAATTATTAATGGAACTTCATAACAAACTACTAGAGAATAAGTGATAGCAAATGTTGCCATAGAGCTTCCTTCACAAAAATTTAAGCAGCGTTAGGACAAAGCAAATACAATTGATGTATAAAAGTTTGAAAGCTATAATATTTCTTTCATCCTTTTTTTTTTTTAATTGACTCCATGTCTGTAATAAAAGTAAAATAATCACAGTGCTGGGTACAGTGGTGACAGTGCTGGGTCTAAAAAGGATAAAAGTTCAAGAAAAATCATGTATTAAATCAAATGAAAGCCTTAAAAGAAATTTTTCAGTCATTTTTAGGATGAACTTCACTCTCTGTATCTACAATGTGGTGACCAAAATAACTTGTTACTTTTCCATTTTTAGTGTAAACAAATTTTAGGAATTAAAATGAGGTGACAAAATAGAACTCATGCAAGTTATAGTCATTATTATGAGAACATACATATAGGATCTTTTTAAATTCACTCAAATTAATTGAAAAAATTTCATTCTGATTTTTTTTTAATGGTATTGTTTTTAAAACAGAGTTTTAATTTTAATTAAACTACAGTAATTTCTCAAATATCTACCATTAATTACTCAGGAAAAGTGTTATATAGAAAAATTTCAAAGTCCAATTAGTATTTTTCACAAAAGTTTATTTTCTCTGTGGGTAAAATTAAACAGGAACACTTACTTATGTCCTCCTGTTAGTAACAAAGGAATAAGTTCAAAATATTTTCTCAAATACTGCTAATTTTTAGGGTATTCTTCATTTTTCCTTCATTTTTTTTTCCATGTACTCATTAAATCCCTTTTTACTTTTCATTAACTGTCTTTAAAAAGTACTATGGATGTACAGATTATTAGAAAGATCAAGTCAAATTGGCATAGGACTCTATTTTCTATAAGAAAATGTTGATAAAATACTGATTATGCTGATTGCTGAGAAACTGATCAAGAAAATGCAAGGTTATACCTGGCATGAGCAATAGACACAGGACACCTCTTGTCTTGGTTTAATGAAAGCTTTTAAGGGGCTGCAGGCACTAAAATGTTCTGCTTGATTGAAGCAGAAGAGCTTATGCCTATGCCTAGGAACAGAACTTCAGGCACCAGGAGACCTTTGAGGTCAATAAAAATCCAAAGTTCCTCTGTATGTGCACATAATTTTTACAGTTTGCAAGATGGAGGCCCTAATGATATTTAATGAATCAGCAATAATATAACAACACAGGAATATTAAAAGCCAAATTTTAATTGACTCTTTGCTACGTAGTTTCCCTTTATATGCCATTATACATTAAATTCAAAACTTTCTTTGTATAACTAAATTAGATCTGAAACTTAATGACTCTTTGCACTTTAATGTTACTGGGTTTTGCCAACAAACAGGACAACCCTTCCAATTTTTCTCTTAATCATTTTGACCTTTGTCGTGAAGTCATATCTGACATAACTTGATGATATAGATCTAAAAATCTCAATCACTATCCTATTTCTTTACCAGTTAAATATTGTAAGAATTACTACATTTACAGAATTATGCAGGAAAATCATATCTTACTAGAATAATAAAAATTGTAACATATAGAAGAGAAACAGGAGATACAGAGATTTTCTCAAAAACACACGTTATAATTTTCTTCAGAAATCTGTCTTGCCTCAAGAGATATTAAAATGAGATTTAATTTACCCTAATTTAACAGAATAAAGTCCATGACTGAAAAAAGAGGCATTTAGGCCAGGTTTTACTTCTGAAACACAGAGTACAACAATTGTTTTTAATGTTATTTTCAGATATGTACAAATTCACTCTGAGTTAGAAAATATTCATGTTGATCACATTTTTAAATTCAGACCAATGAGTTTTATATCATCTGACTGCAAGGATGATTCTGGAATCCTTTCAGTATGTTGCCTAGCTTTTGCCTTTATCACAAGTAGACAATGTAGTGATATTGATGCTACAGTCTCCATGGTATTGATAAATGGGACACTGGCACATGTGAAGTTACTCCAATTATCATCTCAGCTGTTTGTCAGTGTTATTTGTGTTCGGACAGCTGATACACTGACTTTCAGGCTCTAATCAGACTAATGTTTGGTGTTCTCCTTCTAATGGCCAATTGGCTCACTCATCACAAAATACTCTGAATTTGTTTGTTCTTTCAATAGTAAAAATTATCTCCCTAGGTGCATATGTGTATAAATAAGGCATTCTAATGCTGAAGTCTGTAAATTTGATTTGGATAACAATTTCACATGACACATAATAGATAGGCAGGTTGATATGGTATGTAATACTTCCAGTGAAACCCACAGTAGATGATGAGAGACATGGCAGTGTTCCTAGAGCTACTGCCTTTCTCTACAATCTGTTACTATAATACCAGAAAAAACATTACAGCTGACTGCTTTCAATCTGTGTGCCACACCTGCCAATGCACTTCTGGCTCAAAACTTTATAAGAATGTTTACATATCTTACTAATGTGCCCTTAATTAATTTTAGTGGATTTTACAGACAGGATGCCAAATTCAATATATATCTTAAAGGATTATGATATTTAATATTAAAAAAATAAGTACTGGAAAAAAGTGATTTAAAGCTTAGAATTCCATCTAAATTGCTGTACCAGCTCCATTCTTCCTAGTAGTGTTCTGGAGAGAGTAGGAAATAAAAAATTCAGGAGGAAAAACAAGTAGCAGAACTAAGGAAGTTGGGTCTCTGTAGATGCGTTCTGTGGATGATTGACATGGGTGCCTGACAAAATGTGAGATCTGAGTGGAAGTTTAAAGTCTGGCAATATCTGTAGGTTTTTATTTTGTGAAATGTGAGTGGACATGACTGGGAAGGTAAGAAGGTTCATATTTTGGTTGCTTGTAGATAACATGGACAGCTAACTTCAGTTCTGGCTCTTAGCATCTCCAGCCCAACTCAGCACAGTTGCTCAACTCAGCATAAGCAGCAGGTCTTATTCCTAAAGCAGTTGGTAAACATGGGTTCACCACGGCTTTTCTCAAAGCAAATCTCATGTGCTTTGGTCTCATGCACACTGCACTCGTGCAATTCTCCAGATTATATGTGATGCCTTGGTGGCCCAAATCATCATCATTATAGCTAGTACTTCTTTTCAATTGTGCTAAAATTAAATCCCCGTTCAGACAGTCTGAAAAAATACAGGTCTCTGTCACAGTCCAATGAGTTCTTTTTCTATGAGTATTGTGCTGCAGGTATGAGTGACATTTCAAAATCTTGGGAGGCTGTCAATAAGATCAGAGGTTTTCCTCAAAAAAAGGACAATTCACTAAATTCTACTGAAGAAAGCTGTTTGCACTACTAAGAATACTCTTGACCTCTTTTCAGTGGGATACAGCAGAAGTATGACTAACGTGATACAATAAATAATGAGATCCGTGACAAAGAAGAAAACTATTATTGACACACACAATATACTAGAATCAGCTAGGTTATATGTCTCCTATTTTGTACACAGTAGAGATATAAAGAGAATAATATTCTTCTCCAAAGAATATAAGGCTTGAATAGCTGGGTAGAACAGACAAGTAAATGGAAGAAACTGGACAGAATAGAAAACATTGTAAACTAAACCAGCAAAAACAATAGAATGGTTAATTAAAGTCTACCCAATCAGTCAGCTCTGGGAAAAACCAATACCAGTAAAATGTTTATCTGATTGAATGATCAAGTTCTCGTTCTTCAATTGGCAACCTTTGGAATAAAAACACTCAACCCTTGGTTCCACCCAATATATTCAAATAAAATAAAATGAAAAATATTTCTTTTCAGTTTTAATTTTTAATTTTAATTTACAATAATTAAAAAAAAATAACCACTTTAGAAAAAAAAATATTGCAAGGAAAGATTGAAAATTATTCTTGCCCTTTAGAAAATACTTCACTTTAACCTGAATATGTGAATATTTATAGTTAGTGTAACGCTAGGGTTTTTTAAGTAAATAATATGTATTTGGAAAGAGGTGAGAGGAGAAGCATCAAGAAATGCGCTTGCCTAACTGGGATCAAATTACTTGTTAAAGCAGGACAGGAAAGCAGAAAGGTGATGACTTTATTGAATATTTTGTTGTTGCAGATTTCCTCAGATTAAATGTTGAACCTGGTGTGAAAACATTTTTTGCAGAAAAAAGAAAGTAGGAAAATTAAAGTGACATAACTTTCAAATAAAAGAATAAAGTACTAATACAGTAAAATGAAAAAAAAATAGAAGGTTTTGAAGATGATTACAACTATCACTGATGACTTGTGTTTGTTACAGCAAAACTGTAGGAATAGGTACAGATATTTATTTAAAATAATGATACGAGAACATTTGAGTTTGAGTGCCCTAGTGAAATCAATTAATCTATTTATAGCTATCAAGAGATAAATACTTCCTAGGTGATACGATCAGAGGTCACAAGGAAACATTCTGAATGAATAAATCCAGAGATCAAAATAGGGGAGAAGTTGTGTTGTTCAACTTCTTCAGTGATTTATAGACTCTGTTAATTTTATATCAGTAATTGCAGTATTTGTCCCACTTTTGCTAGCACTGTTAGTGAAAAAAAAAATATTGTCCCAAGAAACCTAGGAAGAGTAAATTTTTCATATTCTCCTGTTTCTGACAGATAGCAATGAAAACTGCAAGCCATTAAATGATGTCATTAGAAATGTTACACAAATTGACATACATACACTGAAAATTTTTGGTTTCAAGCATTGCTTAACTAAAACATGACTAGTACTTGGATACAATTTCATGTTTTTAAGCCATTGTTATTCATATTTGTATCTACATGCATTTTTCTTTTTCCCAATAAAGAGTAAATAGAAACAAAGAATCATACTAAAATAAATTCAGCTGTAAGTTGTAGGCTATCGTGTCTTCTAATGTCACTTGCTCCTTGATACACCAATATTGCTGAGTGACCTTATCACAGGTCACACAGGAGTACAAAATGTTTCTTCTGCAGAGCCAGTATTTTTATAAAAAGCATAACAAAGGTGTGAGATCTGTTACTCTAGTTCAACTTCCTTTGTGTGCTGTGCAGGAAAGTGCCTATCAACCTAGGAGGCATTAGGGTGAAACTTGAGTTTAGGTAGAGCCACAAGGAGACAAAGCAAATGCTTGAAGCAGGACACACTCTAGAAAACAGATGGGAAATATAACACCTGTGAAATAAGAGCAAAGAATAATCCCGCATTTTCAGAAACTACTTCTAATGCTTCAATTTATTTAGAGGTAACAGGAAGGGAATTTTCAGGATGCATTAAGAATTTCCAAGATAGAAATGTGTATGGGCCAAAGTTATCCAGGACTGAAGGATAACAAATTTAAGGTATAGTTTACATTGGCTAAAAGTAAAATAGACAGTAAAGTAATACTGAAAAGTTAAAAATTAACAGTAAATTGGAGTTCCATAGGCTAGGCTTGGATGGAAGCAGCTGGATGACATATTTAATCTCATCAGACTCTACCCACAGGGCACCCTAAAGAATCAGCACATATGTACAGAACTTCTCAAAAATAAAAGATAACAGGGAAATACACTAATCTTTTCTTAAATGTCAGTTCAAATCCGTGGTGATTTTTTGCATGCATTTCTTTTTCATCTGGCTTGCTTTGTTCTTCTGGGGTGTGTTTTAATTGTCATACAACTGTGAGGTGAAGGAGGAGCACAGGTTTTTGTTCAGTAGTAGACAAGTAAAAGCAGTTTATTGACAGATTATTTTTAAAATAAAAGAATTCCTCTTTGCCCTCTGTGCAAAACACAGCAAGAACCAAAACAGAAATGTAATGCATGTTACAATATTCACTCTGTGGAAAATCCCAGGTCCCTTAATCACTTATCGAACATTTGCCTTGTGAATGAAAGAATATTAATAGAACTAGTATTTTATGCTCTTAGATATAGAGTATCTATGCTCTTATATGATGATAAAGAGTCCAAAAAAGAACAGAAACAGAAGAAAGTTGAAATGGTCCTTGCTAAAATGCAAATTATATTAAAATATTTAATCGAATATATGCCACAGTCTGCCCTCAAATACTTCCTGTAGAGATTAGGATTTAATGGTCACCTTCTTACCTCAGAAGTAAATGACAAAACTAAGATGATAGAAAGAATCAAAGAAGTTAGAGCTTTGTAATGGAAATTGATATTGGCTAAAGAACTAGAACTCGTAATTAAAACACAAAGAAGTAATTTAACTGAAGAGGGAAAGTGTAGATAGAGAAAAGCACAATAAGCCCAAAGGAATGAGTTACAGACAAATAACCTGCAGGATTTAAATAAAGAAATGGCATTTCAAGCAAATGGAAACATTTTATATTCTTAACCTTTGGATAGAGGGCAAGAACAAAAGGAAAGAGCAATATGAATAACTCAGCAAGGAAAAACTTTGGGATCTCTTCAGAACAGCAACTCATCCTCAAAGCATGACTACCTGTGTGGCTGAGCCACATTAAAATACATGTAATTATACTTATATGCTTGAGGAGTGTAAATAAATATAATTACACTTGTGTTTTATATGGCATTGAGAAGGTAACCAAACAAAGGGGAATATGCTAAAAGATGGTGTAAAATGAGAAAGACTGTAGGACTTTAGATTATAAGGAAGAATTAAAATATTAAAACAAACTTCCTCCTAGCCATGTGGCTATTTCAAATGTTTGGATAATTGCTACCTTTCAAAATAAGATTATATTTACCTAATTATTATGTATCTAGATTTAAAAAGTAATATTGACTTCTTCTCTATGGCTGTGACAATAGATTTCAGTAAAGACCAGAAAAGTTATTTGAAGTGATTTTTCAAATTTCTAAAGAAATAAAAAAGTATGAATATTAAAAAAATAGTTTAATACTCTTTTTTATTTTAATCATGTGATTAAAGAGTATTGGATTTTTTTTGTTAATTTAAGGGTTTACATGAATCTTACTTTAAATTTTTTGCACAACATCACTGAATCATTAAACCAATTATGTAAAGTAATAATGTAAAATCATGACTTGGAATAAAGCTTTCAGCTGCCAGCTAACAAAATTGCCTTAGAGACTGCTGCCAAAGGAAAAAAAATAATCAAACATAAAAAAACCCCACACAAAGTATACATGAATGGATCTGAAATCCCCTTATGTCACATACTTCTGTAGTTTCCTTAATGATGCAGGCCCTTTTTCTAAATGACATGTTACAAAGTCAGCAAAAAGAAATTGCAGTTAGGGACGCGGCAAAGCAGGATTACCTGTTTTCTCACTAGTACTGCATAGCTACAAATTATCTGATAACTTCATTCTCAGACAGAGAGTGATGAAAATGGCATTAAGGAATAGTGGAAAAGGGAGAAAAAAGGTATAGTTATAGTTTACATGCATTTATTCACTCTAGTACCTTCAAAAAATGGATGAGTTGAAAATTAGAAAGGAGAATTCATCATTTAATGTAGAGCAGCAATAGAATATTTTCTGGATTTAGAGTAAGGAAGGAAAATTGGAAGTCTAGGATATAAAAAAAACTGAAAAGTGAGTATCTTACTTTCTGCAGAAAATTCAACTTATTTCTTGTTTTGAAAAATGAACGTAAGTTTTAAAAGACAAAACATGGAGGGAAAAGCTTATAAACTATTATATTGCAAACAACAGAGATGAATAGTGCCCTATTTATTTCCATGAAAGAATATTGAACCCATAATTTTACTCATGATGTTATACCCACCATGACCCATAGTATAAAATTAACCTTCATCATGAGTTGTCAATAACGTTTTCTTATTTTAAATTAAATTAAAAATGTAATAAAACATTACATTAATATATAACTATATATATAAACAGGTTTAAAATCAAAGTTTTTCATTACTAAAGGGAATCACTTCTGTATTGTAAATTATAAAAGAAATTGTGAAAATTTTTGGATCGATGGGAGTTTCACTTGACTCTCTGGTTACAACTGTAGCCAAACTATTTAGTTATACTGTATGATATGGGACAATTACACCTGAGATTAAAACATAATATTGGTCTTAAAGGACAGTTTAGGTCTTAAACTTATATTTAACATTGGGGTAAAAATTACACAGAAGGAAATGCAGCCAGACCATCCCAGACACACTTTGTATCTGCTAAGGCAGTCGACGATCGGGTCTGAAATAATGACTAGAAAAAGGCATAGTGCTATAGTTTCCACTGCTGCTAGTAGCTCCTGGCATAACTCAATATTTTTTCCTACCATTCTATTTCATTTGTTTCTGACCTTTTACACTTGACAATAAATTTTAAGTCACCACAACAGCTTTTAACAGCATGTATATAATTCCAACACTTCCTTTTTAAATGCATGCTTAGAAAGTGGCCATCTCCAGCTCTGAATGTATTTTCTTGCATAGAGTCCTACTGACAGTAATCTTGGTGTGGAAAAGTGAAACAAACTGGAGAATTCTTCCAAGCAGTAGTAAATTTAACAGACGGCTATAGCTAATGCAACCCAGTCACTTATTTGTACTTCCTAAATTAGGCAAGATTAGACTAGATCAATGTAAAAACTTGCATCAATACTGGGTAAGTATCAGAAGTGGCAGGGGACAGCAGGTGGCATTCAGAACACCAATCTAAATAGGAGCACATCAGATATTTTAAGCATCATAAAAATAATCCAAAATTCATGAAGTTTGAAGATTTTTATTGTTCTGGTTTTGGTTTGAGGTTTTTTATGAGATGAAACAGAACACCTACACACCTGTGATCATTAAAAACATAATGGCACATTCTGCAAATGTTGTACTGAAAATGTACAATTATATTCTAAATATATGTTTACTACAGTTCTGTTTAGACAAGTTTGTTCATTTAATTACATTTTTCTTTTTGATTGCTAAGAAATGGTCACGTATAAAATTTGAGCTGTTTACCTTTCCTTGTTTGTTAACAACAATATCTTATACAGCATTGCTTGTCTATTCATTATAATTAGAAAGGGCTTCTTTACAATAAACAGAAGTTTATAAGCTGATTATTTTCCACTTTTAAGGAAAAAGTGTTTACCCAGAACCATTTAGTATCCTTCACTTTTGAAGTTTTAAATGTGCCTATGAGTGGCAACCATGACTTACATATGGTGAATAAAACATCTAACTATTGGATGACACTTCTACATGACAGAGCCTCAGATCTACACAACCCCACCTCAGAAGTAGTCACATAAGAGGACAAACACAGAAGGCCAAAACTGAATGACTGACCTGCAAACACGTCTGGCTCCATACATAGCCTTAGCACATAACACTAGTAATTAATTTTCAAGAACTCTAAGCTCACATAGTTACTGCAAATGTTATTCTGACTTTTCAAAATGGATGCATGACTTAGTATATCTTTGCTTTAATTGGTCAGCCTGAAACTGCATGCAATTTATCTCTCCACTTTGCTTTCCTTTGCAGCATGAAACATGGATCACAGGTGGTGTCTTTTTCCCAACCTGGAAATGAAACTTGAGATACTTTTAGTGAGGAGGTAATATAAAAGAATCTTTATTTGAAGGCCTTCAGGAACAGTCATGGAAAGACGTCCATCCCCTCCAGGAGTGAGTACATTTTTATAGGTTTTAGGAAATTAACGTAATTGATAAAATTCACGAGTTAGGAGGACAAGTGGTGATGCAATTCCCTCCCAGGTTGAGCCCCTTCTCTGGAGCCCGCTCCCTTGGTACTAGCTGTACTTGGTCCGTGATCAGTTGTTCTCAGCCTTGGTTCCCTGGAAGAACCAAGTTAGCACAAGGGCCCTGCACCTCCTGGGGCTTGGAGCTCTGGAATTTGTTTTGTCTTTCTGCCTAAGGAAAGGCCATGGAAGAGTACTGGGCAAACGAGCCACTAATACAATAGACTACCGAGTTACAAATACATGTGCGAAGAATACAGAGAAAATATGAAAGGAAAAAAGGCAAAAAACAAATAGCATCACAGGTACTCATTGCAGTGCACTTTGGAAGGAAAATCTGTTTCTGGATTCACAAAATAATTATGCAAAATCCTGACAATTTTGAAGCAAAAACAATAGATGGAAATAACTCATGATACTGGATTTAATGTTACTCTCCACAGATTCCTGGAATACTACAAACATAACAGGATATTTTAGAAACAAACTTGAAACATTGGCTAACTAATTCTGTTAGTTTTATAAAATCAAAATGGCATTGAATTTGTATGTGGATATGATTTTAAGAATATCAACATAACCAGTTCCACTGATTTCAAAGTTTCACTGATTTTTGAGTGAGTCACAATATAAATTCCTAAGAAAAGCAGTTACATTGAATTTGTTCTTAGAAATAAAAAAAGTAATTTATATATTTTAGAGTTCCATAGATATTGTCCTCAGTTTTCTCAATATTTCAGTACAGTAAATAATCATTTCTATGAAGTTGAATTTTCAGAGGTTCATTTTCCTTCTTTTCTTGTATGATCAAGAAGTCACTAATTCTTACCTTCTCACTAACTCCTGAACTGTGCAGGCTACTTGGCTTCAAGAGCCATTGAAGATACAAAGATAATTTCTCTTCCTTTCAAACCTGGAAAGAGATAGGTGAAAACAAGAGAAACTATGGAGAAAGTCATACCCATGCTAGGCTTTACATCATTGCATAAGAAGATGGTCTTAACGTGATCAGAATTATTATAATTATTTTTTAGAATATCATCTTATTTTCCCATTAACCAAGAAAAATGAAAAGAGAGAAAGAAAATTATCATCTCAGACTTTGGGATGTAAATTTATATTGCCTTATCTACCATTAAGACAACCCAAAACAACATAGAAAGCCTCTCTGGAATAAAGAATTGGAAAAATTCTGAAGATAATGCTTCACAATGACCAGAACAGGTGTCAAGAGCTGATTTGGGTTACACAGATTTGATAGTTTTCATGACATAGATTTTAAGCAGTGGATATGTTGAATTTCTTAAAAGGTCTACATTTGATGTAGTTTGGATTTGCTGTGCCCTGGAAGAATGGACTGACCACTAGCACTTCAAGTGTGCTATATGCATTTCTGGAGGATATCTTCCAAATCTGTTTCTTAGAAGAAAAATCTCTCACACTCCAAGAATACTTTTCAATTTTGAGCTGAACTGTTTCAAGTCAGAAAATCTGGTAGATGGACTACAAAAATGCAACTCTGATCTGTTGCAAAATATTGATACAGGCATTCTCAAAATCAAGTGACTTGAGTAATACCAAAATACAAATGCTGGGCAGTTATTTTCTGAATGTATATGGGATCTACACTGAAAACCTAATAATCAGAGGAAAGAAGATAACACTTCCATAGACTGATTCCACAATTGCCCTTTGAAGATGCAACAGCAACTATAAATTATCAGAAGAGGCAAAAGGTCCCCTAGTGCCCCTCTTGAGCACCTGGGCTGCACATCTGAACTTAAATACTACTCCCAGCACCAGCAATGTGCAAGATACCTTTCAGGCAGATAATGTAAAAGCTGTGGGGGAAGATATTCAATGCATACACATTTTTTTCTGTGCAAAAATGTCTGTGGTCAGCTATGAGAGAGAATCAATTATTTGGGGTTTTGAATTATTTTTATTCCCCCATCACTGAGCTTTTATACTTTTTACTTACTCAGCCCATTTTAACATAACCTGTAGCAAGTTTCAAAGTGACTAAGAAATAGATATCACCCGTATTTTCATATCTCTATTTTCCATAGATAACATTTTTCACCAATACAGTTATTCAAGATAAAAAAAGGAAATTCACAAAAAACCCACCCAAACTTAATATAGAATTTCCTTAAATTACTTCAGCTATCATAATATAAAAATAAAGTTATTGTCATATAGATTAGCAACTATGAGAACAGCCCAAGGCCATTAAAATGATTGCTGGCAAAATTGCATATGGAAGCAGGAGCACATTCTCTTGCCACAACATATCTAACACGACCATAAAATGCTCAACTTTCAAAGAATTATTGTAACTCCACCGTTTTAGATTTTTTTTAAAATTATACTTTAAAATCTCAAAGAATTGGGTCCATCTCTTTAGGATAACCAGCACTGACATTTCCCTTTAATGGATTAGCAAAGAAAATTACCAGGTATCTGTCTTTATGTATTCCTTCTCTCCTGATTATTATGAATTGCCCTTCCTTCTCCTGCACACATTTTGAGCAGAGCACTGTGATATAGTCTGGGTCCCAGTGCATCATACAGATAAACTGTCTTGAAGAAATCTCTGCAGTTATGTGCTTGGAGATACTGTCTCTGATCTCTAACATGTCACCACAAGCAAAAAGTTAACAAACACCAAAGATAAAGGAAAAATAAATCAGTAAATGAAGACCACCTTGGGAGGGATGTATGGAGAGGTAGTGGCAGACATGAGAGTTTAGAAGTTAGATTTTTTTCTCTTGGGTCAGAACAGGAATAAACAAGAGCCAGGAGCTGTAACAATGCACTTTGGTTTTGAGGAAATCCACACTGGAAGTTAAAGATAAAAATCTGAACTCTTTTGGCTGAGTAAAGAAAACTAACCTAGAAAGTCAAACCTTTGGACACTTTACTAGATAGGACAGTCAGAGGCTCCTGGTATATGGCTGCTATTCTTTTTGCCAGGACTTTTTCTTGAAGCTAGATTGTAAGTGTTTTATCTCTTCAGTGCCTTATGCCCTTTTCAGACCAATTTAGTGAAAGCATTTTAACATTATTCTAGAATTACCCCTGCAAAATTTTATCCAAATATTTTGGTTCTTTTTTCCAACTGTCCACCTATATTTTGTGCATTAAGAAGAATTGATTGATGAGTGTGTATTGATTTGTGAACTTTTACAAATATTACAGTCTTAGCACACTACCTCTTTGTGCTGAATCTTTATATTCTAGCAATTTTTTTATGAGTCTCAGTTGCTAGAGGGCGTATTTAAATGGAATTGAACAAATATTTTCTCAACTCGTTTCACAAAGAAAGAAGTTGTCTAGAATACCTTTTACTTCAAATTTATATAACAACTCATGTACTCACAGTTTTTTCAATTTTGTGTACTTTCACAGAATATTGGATGAAAAGCTCGAGAGTCCTTTATTGTCTTCACAGAGAGCAAAAAAATAGCAATAGGCATGATTTCCAAATGCTTTTAACACGCCTCAAGCCTGACCTTGAAGGAAACACCTCTAAGATAAGAGTCAATATCTCAGACTCTTGTTTTGTAGCCTGGACATGTTCAGAGAAGAAATTTATAGGATTTATTTTTATTCGTGTGTTCCTGTATGAGCTTTAATTTTGCTGGAGGCGACAGGAAAAATTTCAGTTGTCAGCTGAGATCAGAAGTGTAGCTACGCCTGTCAGTGCCTTAATTATGTTGAGAACAGTGATTTTAGTTCATGTGCAGTTACAGAAACTAACTAACAACAGAAATACAACCACTTTCAATACAAAATAAATATATACATAATTTCCTTTAAATAAACTGAGATTCCTCTACCAACAGTACGTATCCATATGTATGAAAAGAAGCATACAAATAACTACTTAGTTTATAAGTACTTTTACATCTATTTATCTTAAGAATCAGAACCTTCATTTTGCAGGATTACCTTGCATCTACAAAAAGAATTTAGGAGGGATGAGAAAGAAAAGGGTCTTAAGGAAGAAACTTTAGGAAACAGGAAACTATGGAAGTCAGGTTTTGAAAATGAATGATAGCATTGACATTCCAGATTCTTATTTGCTGATATTCTGTTCAGACTTCTGCAAGGTTTCTGTTTGTTTGTTTGTTTTCAGGGGGGAGGTTGGCAAGAAGATGAGGTGGTGGTTTTATTTCTCCTTTTATTTCTAATATGAAAGAATAAAAGAGACTTTTTTTTAAGTGTTAGTTCTCTCATTTTCTTTGAATCCTTAGGTTTGCATTCAAAAGTGAGTAACAGTTGCAGATCATCACATTCTTGAAAATTTTGAAATATAATGACAATTTATTGCATTTAAGGATTTCCAAGGTGGATATCAGTACTCTCATCTCAGGTACGTGCCCTCTGGGTTGTCTCATTTCTTCCTGTTGGGAACAGGAAAATCACACATGGCGATATCAGAATAAGCATACCAAAATTATCTTGAAATAAATAAATAAATAAAGCTTTTTACCCTGAAAACTTGACCACCAGTAATTTTGTTAGTTTTTCACAACTGATTTTGAGCCTTCAACTCATATAAAAATATCAGATCCCCAAAGCTATAACTTCAACTGAAATAATTGATTTTATCAATATTAAAATGTTTTCTCAAAAGAAGAAAAAATATAAATATCATCAAAAAATATATTGAATGCTGAAATGAACAAAATGAGAGATATATTTAAGCATTTTTTCAGTATTTTTCTATTTTAAATCCTCTAAAACTCCAATATTTTCTGAAAAAAAAATTACTATTAAAAATATACTATATTGTGAAAATTTTCAAGTACATTTACTAGGAATGTTCTACATGTCTGACTTGGCTGTCATTTTTTCTTTTAAGTGGTACCTTGTTATTTATGAGAATTGAAAGCACCTAAAATCACCAATCTGACATGAGGTAAACACAATAAACATGTATAACGAAACATCAGAGGCTCATCCTTCTATTCTGTAACAGAACAACAAAAAAGATATTTATTTCAGTTCTCTGAAGTGTGTTGCCAGGAATCAGATTTTCACAAATAAACTCTTTAGATCATTGGTTAGATAGGGAAGCCCCCCCATCATTAATATAATTACAATTCAGCAGGAGTGTGAGTTTTATGGATATTTGGGTAAAAAGAAATAAAATTAACATCTTTTCCCCAGTGACTTTTTCCATTTCATAATTTTTATAGGCTATTGCCATACCCCAATTACTTCTACTTTGTATACTTTGGGGTTTCCTAAGCTCTTCTGCTTTTACAAATATTTTTTTTGAAGTAGCAGCTGTTATTTACCCTAGGAATAGAGGAACATGGCAACTAGAATCACAATATCCATGTCCTTGGAGCAAACAATGAACTTGACCATTTCCTTCGATGTCCACAGATTTTTCAGGTTCTTCAGGGAATCTGAGCAGTAATTGCTAGTTCTTAATACAAGACCTCTCATCCTCTTTGCATGTTATACCTTGCCTCTGTCAAATTAAAGCATTTGTGTGGTGCCAAAACCTTTTGTATAGAAATAGTAATAGGAGTATAAAATGTTTCTGGGTTGTTTTTTTTTTTCCAATGTAGGTGTTTTTGGGTTTTTTTCCAGACTCTAATGAATAATAATGTTATAAGGTAACAATAGGATATTTATCTCACAATTATGAAAGCCTATATATGAAACATTCATTCTAGACTCTCTGTATAGCCACCAGATTCATTGAAAGCAGAATTGTAAAGTCACTTAAATACTACATTCTAAAGACAGGTAGACCTTTCCATGCCAATGGCATTTCTATGTTATTGTGCTGGCACTGTGGGAAGGTTGTTTACTTGTCAGAGAGTTGTTTATTTTGACTAGCCTATTTCTAAAGATTTGTTTCTCCCGCATTTTTGCTGGCTAGAATAATATAATTAATTTTCTATTACCTGCAAGACCTAGAATTCTTAAGGGAATATTTTTTTCTTTAATTATTCCACAAGGTATTGACATTACTGCTGCTTACAATAAAAGTTTAGCAAGCATGCTGACAGAAATGAAGTGAAAATTCTTGGAAAGATTCTGCACTATGTACAAAATTTCAGAGTCATGTGGATATGACTGAATATACACTCAGTTTTGATCACATCATGATAACGGCAAAGCAAATGCAAAAAAAATTCTTTGATTTGCTTCATAATTATATTACAGCATCTGCCTTGTTGTGATTGACTAAGTCAGTACTTTACATTCATTCTTTCACATTTTATTCAGAGTATAATGTAACTTAAAAACCTCTCACATATTCTCTGCCTTTTGTCCAAGATTTTCCCCTGCAGACTGCTTTAGAAGTTGCAATTTAGCATTAGAAGACGTATCAATAGCATTATTATTTTGGGATATCTGAACACCTATCTAGTCATTAGTAATCTTTTCTGCTCTGTCATTGTTAATGCTCTCCATTATGTGTGGAATAGATAAATTAACTGTAGAAGAAACTTGAAAAAAAACCGCAGAGATATGGCAACTGAGGGCCACATCCAGGTAATGTTTACAACAAACTATTTAGTGCAAACACAGCAACAAACAAAATCTATGCTTTTATTGCTTGCTTCTGCTTACATCTATAGGCACACCAGTAGCAATAAGTGGGTGTCTGATAAAGGGTCTCCAAGTAGTTTAAGAGCTATCCCCACCTTGCAGCAGTTATTCTAACAAGGATATTTGACCAGGATTCTAACAAAGGTCGGGACAGACACTGAGCATTTCCCTCATTAAGCTCTCTCAGGTCTACATTCTAAAAATATTCAGAAATTATGTTAAAAGCTTGCATCGGAAAGGAAGAGACATAAAATTTAGCTAAACAAAGCATTCTTTTCAGCGAAAGGAAGAATTATACAAAAACTACAGCATACAGCATTCACAATATGAAAAAGAAGCCTCATGGACATGTTTTACTATGAAGAATCCTAAAATTCATCAGACAAGTCAACAGCCTACCCTAATTACTAGAATTGCTAAAAGGTAGAGGTTTTAGCCACCTGACCACTTGATCAGACAAAAAAAGAGAATGAAACAGCACTGGGTACAGGAAACAGCAAACTATTTCCTGTACCAGTTAAGCCCTACACTATGTGAAAATGTGTGTTCACACTTTAAGAAAACTCTAAATTCAGTCCTTTCAAAACCTAATAAAACTGGAATAAATATTCTCATAAACTTTCAAGACAGAAAACTACTAGGGCTTGCCCAAATCTGCTTGAGCAGTTTAAACATCAAAGAGCCAAGACTTGGAGACTGGAATTTCTTGTTGCATGCATGCTTGTATAGTCATTCTGTACTCTGTATGTAAAGAGGGACAAATATCTTCCTTTTCTGAAGTGTCAAGCCTAATGCATACCTCAGCCGCTTCCTTGATCTAATACTAGGCCCTTATCAGAAGCTGTTCGCCTATATCAAGGAAGCTCAGTGAAATCTTCTTCTGAAGAAAAGTGACATTAAATTGGCAAGTAGGGAAAGAAAGTTTCCTAATCTGAATTACTATACTTCTCTCAGAAATCCATTTTCCTTCTCATCTCATGAATCTGTCTTTTAGACTACAGTTCTTCCGGGATTAAAAGGGTATCATCTGAAGCAAGCACATCTCAGTGCTAAACCCAGCCAGAAGGAAGAGGTAATACATTCAAATTAAACATTTCTGTTCCTCATGAATATTTTCTTCTATGAAAATATCCTGTGATCTCATTAGCATACAGTCATGTTTAGTATAGCTTCTGGTAGTGTACAAAAGAAAGTAAAATGTTGCATAACCCTTGATTACTCTTGTACTGACTCTTACCTTAAGCCCTATATTTTAAATTCCATTATAATAGATAAAAGAAAAAAATCTAAAAGGATAAACATGAAAAATTTCTTTACACCCAGCCAAATAATCGTAAACACCTTTCTATCAGATTGGAACCAAGAAAGAAATCCAATACAATAAAAGAAATCAGAATGCTAAAGCTGAGCACAGGTCAACTCAATCCACTGTGGTTTGGTGGTGGTTTTATGCTAATTGATTTTTTCAAGAAGAAAGCAGAGCTCAATGTGTAGCAATACTCAAGTCACTTGAGATCAGCTTTATGGTAGTATGAGAGGTTGATGTGGCACAGAGAGTCACAATGCTCTCTGACTGTGTTAGCTGCTCAAGGAACCACACTCCAGCTTTCCAGTGGTGTGAGGCTATTTCTCGCTCATGCTTACTTCAGGGTGTGTCTCTTTAGAGCAAAGCCTGCCAATTCACAAACTGTGCCAAACCTGAGTGCAGTTCTTTGAAAACTTTAGCCCTCTAAGAAGTGAAATCAGCTAACTTAGAATGTATTACATCACTTTGATTAGAATAATTGTTGTCGTCCTCATCAAACATTGATTTGTGGCCCCAGAGGTGCAAAGTCAGAGACTCAAAGATAATTATACTCAACTCCCATTTGAAGAGTTACATTAAATGACTGTAACAAATTAAATTACTGATGTCTTGAAAGAATATTAATATTGTTCAGTGAATATGGGCCAGCTTCAACTTCTCATATAAAATATCCTCTTAAATATGTCTTCTGTGGAATTACACATCTGTAAAACCAGGTGCCAGTGCTAACACAATAATCCAAAAGAAGTTAAATAGGAAAAATATTCTTTCCCATTTTTATACTCATTCTGAAATTGTTTTTTTTTTTTTTTCTGAGAAAAAGCATAATAATTTCCTAATGATACACCTTCTTTAAAAGTGAAAATTCCTTAGTTATCAGTCATCTCTTTTCATCCTCTAGGTGACCTTTAGAGCAAAATTTATCCTTCATGAGAATTGCTGGTTTCTGTGGGTTTTTTTTAATTTGAACTACTAAACAGCACAGCTCAAAGCTTTGATTAAGTGTATTTTTGCAGATTCCTTAATCAGATTATCGTTAATAAATATACCCTGGAATGTGACTACAAGTTTTTTATTTTTGTATTTTTTGTTTGTTTGCTTGTTTGGTTTGATTTTTTTCCCAACACCACAATGGTAAATTTTTCAAGTGACAGCAAAATTTTGGCCTGTCTTGCACACAGAATTAGTTTACTCCATAGGATCACTAAGAACCAAATTCTTTGAGATACTGAAGGCAGTACTAAACATTTGGATGTCCTGAACCCTAATAAAATACTTCCTCATTATTTTAGTTGCCTGTATAACACAAATCAAGGTGAGAAGCAGGGGCTGTGTGGAATAATTTCACAGCGAGCTGCTTAATTTTATGGTAGCCAGCTCTGAGAATAAGGTGAAGACTGTGCCTCATGACTGAATCAAGAAATCTTTGCTGATATTTATGTTCAGTGTGACATAGAAAAAAGTATTTGAAGTAAAATTTTCTAGGAAGAGGTAGTGAGAAGAGGAGGGTTTCCAGTTGCCCTTTAAAACCCGAGTGAATACACTTTGACCTTTCGACCTCACACGCATCAGGAGAGAGGGAAAGGGAGGGGAAGTGAGTGGGCATGAGAAGTGGGAGGGAAGGGGAATTTAGAAGGAAGGGGAAGTAAGAGGGATAGGAAGGGGAAGGAAGGGACAGGAAGGTATTTACTATAGTTTTCCTACAGACTTGTTTTAAAAGTAATTTTATATTTCAACTGTTTACTTATATTGACCATCTGCTGTTATAAAAAAGTCATTTGTTGTTTTGATTTTTCATTCTATTTTTGAAAGAAAAACAGTACTGAAAAAAATTCAGTTGTTAACTGTCTCAAAAATATTCAGAAGTGTTTATATTTTGCTTGAAATGGATCAGAAAGTAAAATCTCCAACTCAGTCAGTTAACATAAAGAAACAGTCTTATTTTTAGAATTATTTTACCATGGTATGGAGAACAGCTCAGTGCATTTTCATAAAGTTCTTTAGTTTCCATGGCAAATGGGGTCATTATTTCCTGTTGAAACTGATGGGTTTTACTTAAACTTTAGAAATACTTTTCACATGATGCCTACAAGACATGCAGAATCAAATGCACCAGAGGTCTATTGTTAGTAGCTGCTAGTTCTAAATCAAAATTTACACAAGGTCAATATAACCTTTCATTAAAGCCTATTGAAAACAATGAATGATATATTGCAGCCAAACAACTGACATTCTTAGCTGGAAATAATAGAAAGGCTTTGATTATTAATAAATTAAAAGAAAGGTGGGGGCATAGAGAGAAGAGAGCAAAAATTAGGGATTTAACCCTGAGAATATATTCAATGCCCCAAAAATTTTTATCTGCAATAAATGAGCAAATGAATAAACAAACTGCTAAAATTTTATCAGCAGTCATGCTCAAATACTTTACAGCAGGTAAAAATTTCAGTGATCTTTACATAGAACTTGTTTGCTCTATTTTGATTTTCCCTTTGCTAGATTATTCTGTGAGGCATACTCACATCTATCTGTCTATATTCATAGATAGAATATTGCTAGAATAAAGTAATAACTATTATAGAAAACACTGGAGGGTCTAAAATATGTACATTTTATGCCTGTTTAAGGAAAATAAGAAAATAAGCTTGATCATCCAATATGATATACCATTTATTTTCTCTGACACTTACCATGAATTTTTTTATGGGACTGTCATAAGGAAATTAAGTTCAATAAAAATTTGTTTTTGCACAGTCTGATCCAAAACATGCAAAACTGAACAATGCCTTCCCTTCTGTAAGACCTTAAGTGGTCGTTTCAAAATACTATAGAAAAGTGATCTGTTCTCTTCCAAATTAGACACAACGTTCCTGTGGGTGCCTTTTCAGCATGCCTTCAGATGGTATAAATCAGCATGGTGGTTTCCCTAATGGAAATGGAACTGTGACAACTTTTATCAGCTCATTCCTGTGCTCCTCCTCCAAGTGTTGCCTTAAAAACTCTACCCACTGAAGTGTCTGGTAGTACTTTGCACTGAGAGAATCAGTATCAATTGGCATTAACTGAGTCATGCATTTCTTCTGAAGCAAATAGAAAAGCTATCTTCTGTACACTTTCTTCTGCATGCCCCGAGCTCAATATATAGAGCTTTTCAGTGGCAAGTGGGAGGCTTGTTGAATGGAAATTATTCCTTTCTCCACACATCCCACATTTCTATCCTTTCTGATACTATTTAATCTGTATGAAAATTCTTCAACTGCCTCTTGAGAATGCCAGCACTTCAAATGAGGAGTATTTGATATCACAAGAGTACATGGGACTGAAATCAGGCCTATACATGTTTTTATAGAAACCAACTTATGTAGAAACTGAGTACACTGATTTCTATTTGTGTTTCAGCAGGGAAACCAGGGAATATAATAGTTGCACAGATTTAACTGCTTAACAAACAGATCCCTATATGAACAGTTATACTGTTTAATAAGCCTACAAAGAACAATGCAAATTCTTTGGATAACAATGTCAGGTCATTTTTCATAGTCATATTCAAAAGCTGAAAACAGCAGCTGGATGCCAAGCCAAGGAGGTCAAAAGTGGCAGTGCCTCCTATCAGTGATACAGATATTAGGGGGAAAAGGACCCATTTCTCCTCTTTGTCCAGTTTTGAGTATCCCATTTATTACACAGTTTCAAAAAGCTATGGAACACAATGAAATCTATCTCACCAACCTCAGTACACATTGCTTTTCCTGTTAAACAATCTAGGCTTGCCCTGAATAAAACAGGTTCCTTTGCATACTATACAGTGCTTGCACAGTGTGTTTACCATACCAAAATACCCCATGTCCAACTGACCTGAATGTCAAACATTACAACACATGTAAGGAGAGAATTAAATAAGCAAACAGAGCAAAATGAAAACAACTGCTAGGCATTTTTACATTTGCCCCAAATTAGAGCGTAGTGTGTCTATGTGTCCACATTGTAAGCCCTACTGTTACTCTAGTTTCCTACATTGCCCTAACAGATCCTGACCAAAGTATTACAATGCCACTTGCAGTCTCAGAACCTAAAACCCAAAAACCCAGCATAAAACAAACCCCACAATTCCTTCAAAATCTGATTATTGAGTTTTAACTTATCAAAATACCAATATGAGTAATACTGCTATTAAAAAAAGGCAAGTATAAAGTACATGTTTCTATGAATAGTAGTAGTAGTAATCCTCTCCTCTCCT